>CAUYSK010096612.1:0-73015 GCA_963575035.1 Avahi laniger | reverse complement strand
TCTGCTCTTCCACCTTAGCAATGACCTCCAACTGCAAAGTTGCTTCACGGTCCAAAACGGCAGTTGGAGTTTCAATCTTCACCTGTATTTTATGAGTATTAGGAAGGAGGAAGGGTGAGAGGCAGAAATGCAAGTCCCAGGTGTCTATATTCTCTTGAAAAAAAAAATCTTGCGGACGGGCGCGGTGGCTCATGCCTGTAATCCTAGCACTCTGGGAGGCTGAGGCGGCGGATTGTTTGAGCTCAGGAGTTCGAAACCAGCCTGAGCAAGAGTGAGACCCCCGTCTGTACTAAAAATAGAAATAAATTAAGCATACAACTAAAAATATATAGAAAAAATTAGCCGGGCATGGTGGCGCATGCCTGTAGTCCCAGCTACTCGGGAGGCTGAGGCAGAAGGATTGCTTGAACCCAGGAGTTTGAGGTTGCTGTGAGCTAGGATGACACCACGACACTCTAGCCCGGGCAACACAGTGAGATTCTGTCTCAAAAAAAAAAAAAAAAAATTAAAATCTTCCTTAAAGTTCCACCTTACCAATTGTGCTTACATCACACTGGTGAAAAATTGGTCATGTGGCTAGCCCCAGTCTTTTAACCAGTTACATTGCTGGAAAAAGGAGACAAAATCTATTGATTGAGCAAATATACTGTATATTTTCTGTTTTCCCCTTAAGACCTACTTTCCAGCCTTCTCCACCTGTGCTGGGCCTAGGAGACAACATTCTACGAACTGTGCCATCCAGCCTTCACCCTCCGGCTTCCCTTTGAGTTTGGACAATGAAACACACCAAGAGGAGACTGAGAGGTGGGAGGAAGGAGGTAATGAGGCCTTGACTACTCCTGCTCCAGTTAAAGCCAGAGAACTTGTAGATGGGGACTAAGTTATTTTTCAAATGAGACCTTTTAACTTAATTGATTTGTTTTTTTCCACTTGGTTGAGCTATACGACTCCCAACCTGACGCACATCATTTTTAAAAAAATCAATTACTTGCTTCTAATTCTTAAGCAAACTTTTTAGTTCATTGTATGAATGTAAGACTTATTTGCCAATTCACAGAAGTATTTTTTCAACTGAGAATTATTTACAAATTGGCTACCTTCCTACCCTGTGATTTAACATAATATGTATACCTTTTTGTTTTTTGGCTGTCAGCCTATAAGTCTCATAGGTTTACACACTGTAAGCCACCAAAAAGGTGCAATTTCATATAAGCGATAGAGAGAATGGCATTAATGGCCTACAGATTGGTCAGCAACATGTATTTCATAAAATAATGAGAGACTGTTTACTTCAAAAAGCCAGACTTCGATTATGTACTTTTCCTGGTTTAGAATTTATTCTAGATCGTGAAAATAGTGTATCACCCAAAATGTTACCAAATGTAGTAATTTGAGATTAGAAATATTTTAGAAAGTACTTTATTTCAGGTATTTTTAATGTTAAGATTACCCCATGTGAAGTGATGTTGCCAAATTACTTAGAATTTCAGTTGGTTATATTTAAATTGGGGTTTTGCTTATTAAAACTGACATCCTCTTTTTAAAAAGGCAATTTTTTAAAATTTTTTTTATTTCAGCATATTATGGGGGTACAGATATTTAGGTTTCGTATGTTGCCCTTGCCCCCCCTCCCCCCCTAAGTCCGAGATTCAAATATGTCCATCCTTCGGGTGGTGTGCACTGCACTCTAAAAAGGCAATTTTGAGTCCACAGAGGAGTTAGTGTACTGTCTGGCTGAAAGACTGCACATCATTCTGTTAGGCAGGCTGGCTTCATACAAGTATTAATTATTAATTAGCATGCGGCCAGAGTGAATAAGATTGCCTTGGCACAGTTATGACTTAAATAGGAAACAAGGGACACTTACCCTGCTTTTTGCCAGAGTGTAGCTCTTATTGAGAGAACCTCCTTCACTTTCCCAAAGTCCCCAGGTGCAGCCTTGATTTGCCTGGCCACAGGGAAAGCATTGCTTCCTGTAAAGCAGCTCTCAACTGTGGCCAGACATTGGGATCACGGGACAGCTTTTCACAATGTCAGGGCCCAGACTGTATCTTAGCCCAAGTATATCACAATCCTACAGTGGGGCCTGGCTATTAGAATTTTTAAGGCACCCCAGGTGATTTCCCTACGCAGGCAAGGTTGAGAACTACTGCTGTAGGAGACAATGGTCAGCATGTGAGTAGGATGCATGGTGGAGCTGGTCTTAATTTCTGCTTCCCACCAAGGCAGCCCCTCTGTACTTAGCTCTGAAAGATTATGACTAAGCTAAGAGTGAATATAACAAAGACCCTTTGCCCTCCTCTATCTTTCTTCACCCAAGGAAAGATTTGCTAAAAGGAAAAACGGAAGCGGGCTTAACCAGACTTTGTTCTGTCTCAGGCCAGGGAGAATTTCTTGCTGCAAGAATATCAAATTGACATAGTTCTATGATTTTAGGTGACACGGTGGAGAGGGACTAGACTTATTAGTTCATACATGTTGATTTAACTGTAGGCTTGACTTTCTTTTTGCTTTCAACTTTGAGATATTCATTTACTTCCCCACATCACCATTCATGGATTATTGCATGAGGATTATGAATGGCTAAGTCTTGTATCTCCTCAGGAAAACACAGCACTATTGAGTGAGTATGGTGCCTTATAGAGAACTCCAATATTTGGTCATGGTGTTAAGAGCTCTGGGATTAACAGCCCCACACGATCCCTTTGAAATGACCTAAGGCTTGACTTTCTTTAAGAGATTTCTAATCAATTACATTGATGATTGCTATGTCAATTTGGTAAAGGTATAAAGCAGTTTTATTCTATACACTGCACTTTCTAATTGCATCTGATAATGAAATTTAATCCTTATGCAAATTGAGCAGTTGAAGCAAATTTATTTACTGAACACAAATGAGGAAAGGTAATGTAGAAGGGAACAAATACAAAAAAACCCCTCAAAAACGCTTTACGTTTATTGATAGAATTAAAACCTATTAAATTTCAATGTAATATATCAAGACAGAATAGAAACGGGGTCTTGAACTTCTGCTTGAAACATCAAATCCACTGTTTTTCAGGTCTTCAGGGCTTGGGCCTTGGCACCCACTTGAGTCAACTAAGAGAAGTGTTTTCAAGCTGCTCGTGTCTCAACTGTCCTAGAACAGACTAAGAATGAAGGCTCTGGGGTTACATATCATTCCCCTGAACAAGAAGCAAATTTTTTTTACATGATTCATAATGATATTATGTTCTAAGTTCAAGGTGTCAGATTTTGTGATGAGAAATAGCAATCTAGATCCCATGCCCTTAAGCTAGAAGATAAATCCACAAACCACAACAAAATGGTTAACCATGCACAAGAGACTCGAAGTAAAAGATAGATGAGTAGGTAAACCTCTTTTCTAATGGTCTTCAGCATTCTGCCGGGAACAGTTCTTGCCAAATCCTAGGTCATCTCTCCATGACCATTTTCCCATTATCTGGTCTCTAGACAGGACTATGCTTACTTCTTCCATACCCTGATTTATCACCACATTCTCCCACCAACTCACAGACTAAGGCCACCTACTGCAAAGAATACTGCACCTCACTCAACATGGGAAGGGCTTAGAATTTTAGGATTTAAGTACCTGTGAAGGCACACTTTCTCCTTCCTGGTTGGTCTTAAGTCTTCTCTGTAAAAGTCATGTATTTCCATCTATTTTCTATAAATCTCTGGCTCTCTCTAAATCTTATTAAGGGTTTCATTCAAATGACAAAATAAAAAGCAAATGGAAATGTTTTGTTTTAATGATAAAGTAGAGCCCACTGTGTATGCCAGGGTAGAATATGGCATGTGCTCTTATCATAAATGTTACAGGAGCTGTTTGGTTGTCAGGGCTTCATCAAAGCATCTGAAAATTGCTTGAGTTGAAAGGGAATAGACTATA
Organism: Avahi laniger; assembly: GCA_963575035.1. Classification (NCBI taxonomy): domain Eukaryota; kingdom Metazoa; phylum Chordata; class Mammalia; order Primates; family Indriidae; genus Avahi; species Avahi laniger. The sequence continues at coordinate 69,102 of CAUYSK010096612.1, read as the reverse complement.
ATTTCTATGTCTGTCCCAAATAATCAGTCACTGACAACTTAGAAAATTCTTATCAATAAAGATGGAGCCAATTTTCTCTATTCCATAAAAACAAGTAGATTATTTTCAGAAAGAAATTTTTAAATCATTTTAGACCTGACTGAAATTACATGAGAGAGACACTGAGCCACAGAAATGATTTTTAAATGAAGAGAAATTTAATAAGTGATTGTAAATGAATGTCTGTTGATGCGCTGGGCAGCCCATCTTTGATTGGTCAAAGATTTATCCGGTAATAATGAAAACATCTAGGTTAATCTCAGGCTTTAGATTCTTTCACAGTTAACAGTTCTGATCACTCGGGGGTCCCTCAGCTTGCTGCAAGCTGACCCTGTGATCACATCCATCATAGCCATGTTTTCTTGCTCCAGTTTGATCATTTTGCTGTTCTCAGCTCCCCAAAGAGTTCTACCTTTGAGTTGACATTGAGCAACAAGGCTAGAGAAAGAAACAAAAAAGAGTAATTGCGGGACATGCCACATAGTGAAAATCTTTCTAAAGTACTAAATGTCTTATTGTTTAAAATATACTTGTCTGGCTACCTGGAAAGAACATTACTAAATGAGACCTTGCCAAAACAAAGATTTTTCTCACAAAACTGGATAACCTTTTTTTTTTTTTTTTTGGCACTTGAAGGCGGAAGCTTAAATATTTCTGGACCGTTTTCTTAAATGGAAAAGTACATGTCCCACTAATTTCACATGATTAAGATCCTGTCATATGTTGGATTTGAATTTAGCTTCTGAGCTTACTTGAAAAAACAACAGATGATATTAATATCACCAAGCAGAAATTCAGAAGCTGGGCAATGGCTTTTATGTTAACAGCACTTCATTGAGGTATAATTTATATGAATAATGCAAATATTAAGATATGGATCAATGCAATTTGGCAATTGTATATGACCACGTAATCATCACCCAGGCCAAGATCTAAAACATTTTGTCTCCCCAGAAAGTTCTGCCTGTGCTTCTTTCTGATCAGTCCTCTTGTACTCCAGAGTCAGCTACTATTTTGATTTCTATCACTATAAAGTATTTTACTTGTCCTTAAATTTATTGTAAATGGAATTGTAGAGTATGTTCTCTTTTGTGTCTCTTCAACTCTCTTCAAAAACAGTATGATTTTGAGATCTATCCATTAGGTTGAATTCATCAGTAATTCATGCCTATTTATAGCTGAGTGAGACTCCATTATTTGACTATACCATGATTTGTTTATTCATTTACCGGTTGGTGGACTTTTGGATTGTTTCCATTTTTGGATTATTATGAATAAAAGTGCTATGAACATTTTTTCGCAGGTTGTTATGTGGATACATGTTTCATCTCTTTTGAGTAAATACCTAGGAGTGAAATTGCTGGAACATAGGATAGATAGGTTATATTTGACTTTATTAGAAACTGCCAAAGAGTTTCCAAAGTAGTTGTACCATTTACATTACCACTGTATGAGAGTTTCAACTATCTTACAGTCTTGCCAACATTTAGTCTCGTTAGTACTTTTTTTAATTTTAGCCTTTTAGTGAGTGTATGGTGGTATAACAGCTTTTCCTGAGGTTAAGAAATAATTTCATTAAGGCTGCTAAAGTAATGTTTTTCTGGATTCATTTGCTTGAATTTTTCTTTACTTGATTTTTCTATCTTAAAAATTTCCACACCCCAAATGCTGTAAGCAGTCATAGATAAGAATAAAAGATTAAAAAAAAATCTTTCCCTGTGTACATATACAAAGATCTCAGAAACAGGAACACAGGAGGACTTGTCTGCTTACGGAACAAGAATCTAAGAATCGATTTTAAAAAATAAAGAGCCTTCAAGGGCTGAGAAGTTGGTGGATCTTAAAACAAGATTTCTGGGCACCAATGCTTGCTTTATTTCAAGAAACTATTCCACCTTGAACTTGGAACTGTGTTGACATCATTTACTGACACCTACTAACTAAAATCGTTGGCATTTCACTAAAACTTTAATAGTAAATCTGAATAGTGAGAAACTGTTTCTGAATCCTACCTTGGAACAGTAGAAACCAAAAGCAACCCTAAAATTGCCTTTTTCACACTTATAAGAGTGTGCCTTTTGAATTTTGTGCTTATTATGTGCTTATTTTATTGAAACTATAAAATACATGCCAGTTATGAATTCACCCTGATTCTGATAACTGATTTATCTGTGGACAACACTTGGGCATTTGCAACAAAACTCAACTTATGAAGCTTTAGCCCTATTGTTCATGATGCAGTTACATAGAGTAGACTGTTTTTAGGCATTGTCAAATATATCAAAGATACAGCTCAGGAATAGCTATAATTTAGAAACATGTTCCTTGTTCACCTACACAAGTTTATCCTGAATTCCGAAGAACTCCCTGAGGTGATTAACATGTAATTACCATGAAATCAGCCTGAAAAAGCTTTCCAAGCTATAAAATTTACAACCTGGATGGGAAGCTGGGAGTGCAGGACTGGATGCTAAATGTCTGATGTCCAGGGGTCTAAATGTGGGCAGTGGCTCTGGCACCTGGCACTGGGCCTGGGAATTTAATCTACTGTATATCTCTGAGCCAAACAGCAAATATCCAGTATGAAATGTGTCTTTACGGATGTATGTATGACTTCTGGTCCTATATTTTGTTCGTCATTAATATTCTGAATCCAGAAAAAAAGTAGAGACAGGAATATAAGTATAACATCAGGGAAGTCCAATCTATTGTGTACTAGCAGGCATTCCATTGTTTTTAAGTCCAGTGGGGCTACTGTATAGGAAGCACTCTGCTCAGACTGAAAGGCTCACACCATTTCCCAGAAGTTCGTCATCAAGTATTGATTGTTCTTTCCACTCTTCCTTCTCCTAGCTCTTTCATCCCTCCATTTCCCTAAAAACCGACCACAGAGTGGTTGGACACCTAGAGCTGAAGGATGTCTGTACAAAGAAGTTATAAAGACCAAGTTAAAAGAAAGAATATATTAATAATTTCAGTAATCAAAAGAAAAGCTCTACTTTAAATCTGAGTCTAGTGGGTACCAAATATTAAAAATAGGCTGGGCACAGTGGCTCACACCTGTAATCCTAGCACTCTTGGAGGCTGAGGTGGGAGGCTTGAGGCCAGGAGTTTGAGACCAGCTTGGGCAACATAACAAGACCCCTGTCTCTATGAAAAATAAAGAAAAAATTAGCTGGGCACAGTGGCATGTGCTTGTAGTCCCAGATACTTGGCAGTCTAAGGTGGCAGGATTGCTTGAGCTCAGAAGTTCAAGGCTGCAGTGAACTATGATCATTCCATTGCACTCTAGCCTGGGTAACAGAGAGAGACCCTTTCTCTAAAAAAAAAAAATTGCAGCAAGTATTAACCTGCAGTTGCTGAATCATGGGAAGGGCAAGTGACCAGGCAAGTGGCCATGCCCTCTGCTACGCCTGGGGAAGCAGCTATTAAACATCTGGCTTAAAAACACTCAATATTTTAATAACTGGTAACACATAACAGTCTTACAATCCTAAAATCTCATTTTTTTTTTAATTTCAGGGTATTACGAGGATACAAACATCATGAAATCTCATTTTTTACTATAGCCTTTCACAAATATCAAGGCCCTCTGTCTTAGGTTGGCTTCCCCCGAAAGAAGGCCTTTTTAAAGAAATCCAAAGTCATTCCCTTTTACAGAAAAATCTAAAGCCTGAAACAAGGATTCTAGAGAAAGTAGTTTATTTGGGAAGCGATTGCAGAAAATACTGGCGGAAGAGAAGGGAAGTGAGAAAGGGCAAGGAAAGGACTGGAAGGGGCCTATAAAAGCTGCACGGTAGAGCAGCCTAACACTGTGGGCAATGGGGTGTCACCATTCGGGGCCCTCTGGAGGGATGGTGTAGTTGGTCACTTGGGGGATGGCAGAGCTGAGGCTCTACCAGCTCCTATAGATCACAGCTTTGGAGCTGCCTCTGGAAGTGCTCAGTCTCCAGCACTCAAAAGGATGGTCCACCAGAGAAAGCCCTCAGGAAAAGGGACACAGGTGCAGGGGCTGGGAGACAGATGATGTGCACAGGATGGTGAAGGCCACACTTTCCAAAGAACGTTCCTCTGACAGGCCTTCAGAAGAAATGATGGCCCTGATGACCAAGAGGAAATCTGAGTATATCTTCTGGCTGAAGCCAAGAAGGAGAATAAGTAGCAATGAACACGAAGTGCACAAAAACCGTTTCTTATAAATCAGAATAAAAGCGTGAGGATATTTACTCTCTCCAAACCAGTCTGTATTGCTCTGATCTTCCCATGTAAAGAGATCTTACAGCATATCCCTTCCAGTGACCTTCCAATAGAAAGAAAAATTTTTTTTCTCACATTTTTGGTTACAGCCAACCTGAAGGTAAAATTCCTACCCTTCAGTTATACTAAATTTGAAAACCCACAATTTAGCAAGAGGAAATTAAGAGTGATTTGTGATGAAATGCAGTCACTGATAATTTATGAAATTACATTCGATTCAGTTATTCCTGTTAATCAGTGGAAAGGGACATGGGAACAAAGGAAAATTAGCCCCAAACCTTATTTGATGCAGTGTCTTAATGTCTGTCATTCGTTATGAAATCTAAATTGCCACACTGATAGGTATATTCTTTAATCTGCTCCTGGCAGAAATTGTCATTACTCAAAGACAGGGAGAGAAAGAGAGAAGAGCGAAAGAATGGGAGAGAGAGAGAGGGAGAGGGAGAGATAATGTGTCATCAGCTGGAATTCTCCAGGCTCTTAACTTCTGAGAGTTGTTCTTTTATTTCATCATACATGGTGAATTTGATGGAAGGTGCACAAGAAACCATAGAAAAAACCGAAATGCAAATAACTGGTTTAAAGCTTGATTTTAAGAATATGTTCAAGCAGTGTGATGGCCCAACAATGAAAAGGGGGCTTAGGGAAGTGCATGAGCTATGGCTTGTTTTAATAATCAAAAGCAATATCGATAGCCACTTAGCCATCTGGACATTCCAATGGGCCCAGTATTGGTCCTTTGATACTTAATTAGCAATTGGCTAAAAAAAAAAAAAAAGAAAAAAAAAGAAAAGAAAATCATCAAAAGCAAGCACTGGCAAATTGGGCTTAGACATTCTTCATAGATTCTACTGAATCTGTTTCAGTTACAAGATAACAGTAGCTGATGGAAGACGTTTGTTTTATTGTGCTTTTCATTTGCCTTCCCATTTTCTTTTTTTATTTCTTTTAATCTTCAGGAATTATGTCTTCCCTTTCCTCCCTGCTTCACTGAAAACTGTTTGCTGGGAAATGTTAAAATATCTCATTTTCTTGGCATCTAATATTTTGCCAGTGGTTATTTCTTCTTGATCAACATCTAGAGCTCTGCAAAACTCTTTAATTTATCCTATTAATATTTATTGAAAGCTCACCTATGCCAGACACTAATTCAGGTGTGGAGAATACAAAATTAAGCAATATCAGATACAACCACTGTTCTAATGGAGTTTACACCCTAGTTGTAGAGATTGTGAACACCAATAAATATGACAAACAAATAAGTGGTCTAAAGTACCAAGATTCAGTCCTATCGAATAGATAGACAGATAGATAGATGATAGAAGGAAAAATAGAGAAAAAGAGAGTAGGTAATAGAAAGAAGGAAGAAAGGAAGAAAGAAAGAAAGAAGAAAAGAAAGAGAAAGAAAAGAAAGGAAGAAAGGAAGGAAGGAAGATCCTGGGGGCAGAAATGTGGGGAGGTCAGCAAAGCTTCTCTGAGGAGCAGGCACTTTGGTTGAGAAGTGGAGGCAGAGGAAAAGAATTAACCAAGGGATGAGATGGGAGAGGAGAAGTCTCCAGGGAGATGATCTCTTCCTCCCAGTTAGGAGGCTACTGCAAAAGAAAAGGTCAAGGTAGACTGACAAGTGGGTGCAGATGAAAAAAAGCAAAATGGACAATAGGACAAAATGAACCCAGAAATAATATTTCAAGGACATAAAATGGATTGGATAAGGGCAAAGAAGAAGAGAGAGGTATAAAGGATGACTGCTAAGTTCCCAGGCTGCATAACTGGATGAATGGAGGTGACACCATTTAAACCAAGGAGGCGATGCTTTCATAACGCATTTGGCATATGTCCCCACACAGGACTAATTTCCTGAGTCTCAGTCTGAGGTATGATGAGAAATAAGTGCTCGGTCCAATTTTGTGATGGACAATTAGATTATTTCTATGATAGCATCCATATTTGTAGGTGCTATAATTGTTTATTTTTCAAAAACGGTCCTGGAGTCTGCCATAGGGCTTCAGTGAACTCAAGAGCAAGCCACGAGCAGACAGAATGAGCACAGAAAACAAGTTGCTTGATGTCAGGAGCCTGAAGAAACAATGAGCTGCCTTAATTATAAATTTGGGGAAATGAGAAAGTTCTGTGAAGTGACAGTCTGCCACTTTGGGTTCTTCAGAAAAGAATTAAAGTTATTATTCCAGCAATGTATGCACCTGTTTTATCTGTGGGCCATTTCACCGCTAACTGTTAATTAATGCCAAGCCTTGATTTCTAAATGGGAGGTGCAATTATATAATAAATCTTCAGACACGTGTAGCAAAATATGCTATCTGAAAACAGCAGAGTAGAGATAAGGCAAAGCCATAGCCAGAAGATAATATTCAGAAAAACACAGATGAATTCAAAGGAACTCATTTATTATGGCATAAAAATTTCTTCTTGAATGGTGATTCTGCTACCTAAGGCAGATTACTTTACCTCTTTAGCCTCAAGCTCTCTATCTATAGAACTGGTATGGTTGTACTCTTCTCACAATTTTGTTTTGAAGAATAAATAGGATAATATATGTAAATGTGTAAAATATAGAAGAAATATTCAATAATGTTAGCTGTCTCACTGGCACCCCTAACTCAGCATGTCTTAAAAGTAAATCCACTCTCTTTCACCCAATGCACTCTTCCAAGGCTTTCATGCTGGCCGGAAATCTGAGAGTCATCTTTGGTACTTTCTTTTTTCTCACCACCTACATCCAGCTGGTTTTAAGGTGGAGCCAATGTTGTGATATCCATGTTACTTGTATTTGTACAGGCCTGCCCAATCCTATACCTATCATACTCATAGTTTCTCATTTTCTCCCCCATTAACTATTGCATTTGTTTTCTAATTGGCCTCCTTGTCCTCAATTCGCCTTCTCCAGCCTGGTCTCCCATGTCACACTAGTGCCCCAAATATAAGCTCTCCCCCAGCCAAATGGGCCAGCACATCATTCCAGAAATGTCTTGTATTTTCCTGGTTCTATAACATGGCTTAATCTATTCCTCCCTCTGACATGCCCTCTTGTTCTCAGCACATTGCTACTCTTTCCTTAACGCTCACTTCAAATCCCACTTCTCTCAGGAAAGTTGCCAAGAGACAAGTGTATATTTTTCCCCCTTTCCAGCTCCATTCCACTAAATTTTTTCCTATAATGTTTTTCACACATGGCTTTGCATTCAAGTTATTTTTAGACATATCTTACCAACATCCTTCTAGATTGTCATCTCCCTGACCACAAAGACTGTGTTTATTCATCTTTGTATATCCTTCCATGTCAGTGCCGGATGTGCAATAAAACGTTATTGGGTACATGAATGTAAAAGTACACATTGAATCTATTTTGTGACTTTTGATTTTGTTACATATACTCTCTCTTTATAAAATGGACATTTTTGTCTTTCACCATTTTGTTTGTTATTGAGAAGAATGGTTCTACCTAAGGGGTATATTAGACTTGCAGGTGCTGGACCTATTTGGGAAACACTTTAGTTCAGTTTGTGGGAACAAGTGCTTGCTGTGATTGCCACCTGAAAGAGGGAAAAATTGCCTTCCAAGGAAGAATATGTGACTTGTCCAAGGTCGCAAAACTGGATAGTAGTAGAAGTGGAGGCAAAAATAGAATCTGTCTTCCAGCTCCTGATCTAATGTGCTTTTCATTTCCGTATCACTTTGAATTCTCCACTGTTATCGTGAAAACCCTCAGGTGTTTTGGGGTCCTGGAATGATCCTTTGTAGTGCACAATCTTGCCCATGCCCACTTTCCCCGCTTCTCCTCTAGTTTGGAGAGAAGTTTGGTTTCAGTTGTTATACTTTGCAACAGCTGTTCTCTTACCTGCTTTTTTCTTTTACACAGATCAAGTTATATCCTGGTTATGATGTGCTCCACATTTTTTTCTAACTTTTTGAAGTAATTGGCGTATAATAGAATGCACTCATTTTAAGTGCACCAATAGATCAGTTTGGACAAATGTATACATCGGTATAATCCCACTGCAGCGAAGATATGGAATATTTCTATCACCCCCAAAAGCTCCCTGTGCCCCTTTGAGGCCTACCCCCTGTTGCCAGGTTACCACGGATCTGTTTTCTGTCTGCGTAATGTTTAGAGCTGTGTGGTACATCTAATTTATATTTAATTCAGGTCATGCCATGTCTCTTCTCAAAGCCCTCTCCAGTTTTCTCTCCCACTCCCAGCAAAAGCCCACATCCTTCAGATGTCCCACAGATCCCTGCCCGCTGGGCCTCCACATGTCTCTATTACATTGTCCTGCTACACTTTGCCAACACTTCCTATTTCCCTTCTTGAATTTATTTTCTCTTTGTCTTCTCCACTTGAATGCATAAGAAACTCCAGGGCAAATTCTGCATTTCTGTCAAATTGCTGATACTGATGTATTTTGGAAGGGGATAGAGCATCTATCACCAACATAAGGGCAGAGACTTGATCTGTTCTGTTTACCATTGTATTCTCAGTGCCTTGATAATGTCTGCCACACAGTAGCTGTTCAGTAAACAGTAGGTGACCCAATGAATACACAAATTTTAAATATAAGGAAACAAAGCATGGCTTGCTAGAAAATTTTTGTTTTCACTGGTTGACTCTGTAGCCACAACTTAGGTGAGTCAAGTAACTTCTCTGGGCCTCAGTTTCCTGATCTGCAATAAGGACATCTCTACGGTCCTTTCTGGCTCAGAGGATATTATTCTATGAAACGTATGAGAAACAATTTCCTAGAATCTGAAAAATAATTTTTCCAATTGAATTATAAAGGAAGGTAATTTTTGCAAATGTCAAAGAAGCCTTTCTATTTTTTCCTTAAGTGCTGTTCTTTTCTCCCCCTGCTTTCAACAATTTCTAATCAAGAGCTTCCGACATGTGATTTCAGAACACTTGTGTGCTGATGCTTATAAAAAGGAAAGAAAGCTCTTAGAGCCTATTCACAACCACAAGGGACCTTAAGCAAGTCGACATAATACCCAGTGAGACTTTTGACAAGAGTGGGCAGTTAATGTGGAGAATGTGGGGGCAACACACTTACTGTTTAAAATGATCAATAGTGGCTGTAGTTTCACCAACCCATTGCCAGTCTTCCCAATGTCCCCTGCTTTTTCTTTTCACGTGTTGGGATTCTGGAAATTATGCCCTTTCAGCTTAGGCAAAGGCCACGGGAATGCCTGCGGCACTAGGAGATTGTTGCCTGGCCAAGTTCGCATTATGAAAGAACAGGTCATGGAATTCCGGGAGCCCAGGAACAATTCACTTCTGGGCCATTTACCTGGCCATTCAGAGAGACCATAGCACTGTAGAGAGAGGAAGCATATCTATCAGAGGCCATTACATGAATTAATAAATGAGCATCTGAATTGACGGAGGTCCCTTGGCTCCTGCACAGAACATGCTTTCGGTCTATTCAAAATTCTACCTCTGATTGGGAGGAAAATTACTCACAACTGGGTAATAAAGTTGCATCTGTGTTCTGCAGCTAGCCCAAACCACCTTGTTTCTCTTTATCCGATCCAAATTGTACTGCAATTTCAAAATCTTATGCAAATACAAAAAGGAGGGAAGTTCGAAAGAAAAGGTCCATCTCAGACCTCTTGGTAGCTTCTGGATTTGAGACATTGCTTCAAGGTCAGTGTCAGTTCAATACATGTTGATTATTATACCATTAAATGAGGCACGGAGCGAGTTATGTATTTTGCTCAGCTAATACTCAAAAAATAAATATAAATTATTCAAAAGGAAAGTACATATACACCCTGAGGAAGTCTCATCTGTAAATCAACATGCCCTCATTTCATCATCTTTCTTTCTTTACTTGGGTTTTTTTGGTCAATCATTCAATTGCCACAGTCATTTGTAGCAGTGTTTATTAAGACGAGGAGAATCGAGGTGGGGCCAGACACAGAGCACGTCTGTGTGCCTGAAAGGAGAATGTGGCTGAGCCATTCCTTGCCATTGACATCTCCCCTTTGCTAGTTATCCTGAAGTATCTCTCCTACCATCTTACTCCTCTGCTCCAAAACATTCAAAGGCCCTCTTCCGCCTGTGGAAGAAAGCCTAACCATCTCGGAATGGCATTCATAGCCATTTGGAGAAGGTTAGGGGCTTTGCGGGCATTCACAGAGCTACTACATGGTGGAGCCCAAATATCAACCCAGATGGGCTTGGCTCGGAAGACTAAATTCCTAATTTCTATTTATACAGCTACTTATACAATCTATGCTTAATCCAGAAATACTTAACTGAGATAAAAATCCTCACTACTTAAAGTAGAAGGGACAGTGGAAAACAATTATGGCATCTTTCCCTTCCCAACTTGAATGGAGGATTCTGTATGCCTTTTCTTTCTGTGCATTTGTGCATTTGCTACACATGTACTGTGTAGAGTCAGGCAGTTGTAATAATAATAATAATAACATGCCTCATTGCATGAGCAGTGGAAGAATTAGTAAAAAAAATAAATATAGGGGATCTGGGCTCTCAATCACTGGCTTAGAATAGCCCTGGAAGAAGGTTGTATTTTCATGAGTCAAAAACAAGCCCTGACTTCAATAGATCAATTGTAGGTATAACAACGTTGCCTTTATTCACTGTCTGTCAACAACGTGGGGAAGGTGGGAATGACTCTGATCATTAGTTATATCTGACACGACCTCAATCTTGCCTTTCATCCATGGGGGTTTATGATGAGGTATGCACCAGTGGTTTGAAAACATTTCAAAGGAAAACTAAGACATATGCTGTCGTTTGAAAGACAGGAAGGAGGGAGAGGTCTGGCTGCTCTAAATGAACTGGCAGGAAGGTTTATGTGAAAGGACCTGTTCAGGCCGACAGGAACAGGGGCAGACTTCCTGAGATATAATGTGCCCCTGATTGCTGGCTGACAAGGTATTTTCTTTTCTGGCTTCTTAAATATACAGGAAGTGCCCATGTTGTCATTTACGACTGGGTTAGGTTTCATCCACCTGTAAGCCTCTGCAAACTGCATAATGAGTTACCAATGAGAGGTAAGATGTTTTGATAGAAGCTTCACCATGTCAAAAGAGCTAGAGAAATGGGAGGTCCCACCCTGCTTTCTAGATGAGATGGTTATTGAGAAAGCAATAGAATATCGAGTAATAGCTTATTCATCAGGCACCAAAACTAAATGAGGACTTCTGTATGAATAAATTTTCCAGATAAATAAAAAAAAAGGGCTGCAAACATTCTTCCTTTTTTTTTAGTTTTGTTTTTTGGTAGAGACAGACTATGTTGCTCAGCTGGTATTGAACTCCTGGCCCCAAGTGATCCTCCTACCTCAGCATTCCAAAGTACTGAGATTACAGGCATAAGCCACTATGCCCAGTCCATTCTTAGCGTTTTTCTTTTTTTTTTAGTATAGTGTGCATCATTTAACACTTTCTTGAAAAATTGGTATCATTCTTATGAGCTTCAATGACTGTGTTGTCCTATACTGAATCATTTATTTTGATATCAATTATTAATTGAGTGCTATTTTGGTCAAGCCACTGGGCTAATGCTGGAAGTTCAGTGGAGACTAAGACTTACATAACCTCCAACCTCATGAGGGTTGCCAAGATGTGGAAAGCCATGTGCTCATACCCCACTCAGCTGAGCTGTTTATGTTCTCACTTCTGTTTATTTCCAACAATTTTTATGTTTTATTAACGTTACTCATTTAAACAACAAAAAGAGAACAACAGATGGAAGGAAGAAAAGAAGGAAGGAAAAAACGAGAAAGAGATAGAAAGAGAGGGAGAGAGAAGTTGTCACAATGTGCTAAGCACAATCTTAGTCACTGAGGGTTATAACAGTGTAACAGGAAACAAATCGAGTGAGATTTTCTCTCTCTCTTAGGGAGAGATTTTAACTTCTTAATCACCTTTAATTCTATGTTCCCAGTGTCAGCATTGCACATAGAATAGTCACTAAATATGTGTCTACTGGGTGACTGATTCAGTCCTTGAATGAATGAATATGAATGAATATGTTCAGGCTGGGAAAATGTATGGTACAAGCTTATTTGAACTATGTCCAAAATCAAAGACAAATAGTTTTAAATTATTTTCCCCAGAGTATGTATTTAGAGTCTTCAAGATATCAAGTCCTAGCATTCTTTTAAATGGTTCCAGTTACCCTATTTAGTAAATAACTGAAGTTACTTTATTAATCCTAAATTCTATTTCTACAATAGCTGTGATAAACTAAAAATGAGAATTAATGTATGGTGAAAATATTTGAAGACTTTTTTTAGGAGAGGGGTGGTTAAGAAGTTAGCAATAAAAACGAAATGGGGCATGGAAAGTTTCAGACAGTTTTGATTTATTGTCTCATTTCTGCTGACAGAATTGGAGCATTGTACTGTGTCAGAGAAACGTGGTGCAAAGAAAGTAAAATGATGCTAAGTACTGGTTAGTTGGTGGCCTGCTGGCATGCTTCTAGTAAGTGGATTTTTTGAGAATGTCCTTCTCTGTTTATATTTGCAAATATCTCTTTATCATATTAATATAATATATGTGCATATTTTAAATTATCTTGAATATTTGCTCATTAATCACAAGTAAGATCAACTGAATCCACATAATATTAATCCCCCAATGCAAACGACAGCCCTGGGCGTTTACTCTTACATTTGGAAACAGAGTAAGAATTTTGTTTTCCAGCAAAGAAGGCACTAGTCAACAATTCTGGTTAATCTGATGACGATTTAGGTGGCCTCTAGTGAGTTCTGCTTTATTTACTTTCTAAGTTGCTTTATCAAGCATTCTATGATCATTAAAAGGTAGTCTTCTTAGCTTGAGACACCTTTCTTTAGCAGAAAGTAGTTTGTGTCTTTTCTTTTAAAAAAAATTCCAATCCAAACATTAGTTATTGTCCATTTAAAAAATATATACGAATATATTATATTGTTATAGTAAATATTTCAAAATTTCATCTGGGTATCACTGTTCTGTTCTGATATATGTCCACTGAAAATTATACTGGAGAATTTTAGGAGTATCCATTTTTAGAGCATTCTAATTGGCAAAGTGCTACTTGAGCACTTTCACATTCTACAGTTAATTGTCAGAAATATTCATTTGGTAGCCAGATGTTCTAAATGTCATAGATACAGATAGGTTTTAATACTGCTTTCTGAGAATGCAAATCAATCCCACATATAAATATTTACTCTGCATGCCCAGGTGAATCCGCAATATTCATCAGTCAAAATTCTTCACATTGTTGCATTCCCAAACACCTGGGGGAAAGGAGCATAGCGGATTCCTGTTTAAGGCTCTCCCATCCTTCTTTCTAAAGACCCAACAACTTTTAAAAATGTTCTCATTTGAAAGTATAATACAAGCTTAAGAACAGTATTGATATAACACACATGAATACAGGCGTAAATTATGACTAGGTGTGGAAGTCATTTACTAGCAATAAGGGCCTTACTTTCAGGAAGGTAAAATGGGTGTGCTTAAGATTGCTGTGACAAAGGATATTTTCAGAATGCAGACCATTTCACCTTATTGAGAAATAGAAATGGAAGTCTGATATTTGTTGATGTTATTCCCAATCTTGAGTGCCTTTCTTAAGAAACTTTGCTTGCACTTAGGAAGAGAAGTTTGAACTTCATGAGTATATGGTTGTTTCTGTACATAACCATGTCCCTATAGGGAGGCATTTACATCCCATCCATATTTCTACGAAAGGTGCCTGCTCTATATTGCAGACCTCTCCCTACCTTATGGCAATCAAATGTCCCTTGCTGTGGCAGCTTGTGTTCAATGGCCACCAACAAGCCTTTCCATCCCTCGCCCATGTAGAGAAGGAGTCTATTCCTCCATCCTCTTCAATCTGGGCTGACTTAGAAGTGGGTTGAACGATTGAATATGGTAAAAGGAATGATCTTCCAGGTGCATATCTAGTTGTCAAGAGGAAAGGCACTTTCTGCTTCTTGATTCTTGGAGTACCAATTTGTGATGTAGAGAGTATAGAGTATTCTGCTGTCAAGAGACACCCACAGGCAGGAGGACTGAGACACCAGACATGTGAGTGATGATCATCTGGAATATCTAGCCCAGTGGACTCTTAGGCGACCTCAGTTCCAACCACTATCTTACTGCAACCATGTGAGAGGCTCCAAATGAGAACCACCGAGCAGAGGCCAATCAATCCAACCAGGTTTTGGGAGTGGTTTGAAATTCAGCATTAGGGCACTAGAACACATGCTCTCTTACTTAGTAAAATACTGTAGTTGAACGCAAGTATGAGTGACAGACAGCTATGAGAGGAGGGTGAACTACAAAGCCAGAAAGATCAGCATGAGAAGATCAAAACTTAACTACGACAAACTCATAAGGTATCTAATACAATGGTTTTTCCTCCACATTTTTACTTTCTTGTAACTCTATGAACTTTCTTTCTCTAAAAAATGATTTCTTCCATTATAAACTAATATAACAGCTCTGCCAAACTGTTGTAAACTATAGACGAGGAAAAGATTCCCGGTGACCCCAGTATCTTTACATTATTGCCGTTCACCATTTGGCAATTTTCCATCACATTTTTTCATTCCATTATTGCATTTCATTTTGCATTATGTTTCACTTCATTAAAATTATAATCAAAGGCATATCACATTTAGCATTGCCTGAAACTTGTATAACTTCAGGGGAGAAAAGGAAAAAAATCTTACATCAAGAAAAAATTAAAAGAATCTTGATTTAGAAAGTTTCACAAAAGTCTGTAACTATATGAAACATATTGCCTCTCTAAGAGCTTTTGAAGGGGCTTCTGTAAGTGAGAGATACTGCAACTTAAGTTTCACTAGCTTCATGGTAAATCTGACATTGACAATAATATATTGTAAAATTACATCCTGCTATTTTCTTTTATTATATCAAAATAATTTTCCATGTTGAAGCCTAGCCTTTATAATATGAGCTCTAAAGACTACACATTTTCCTGTCGAGTTAGTACACTTTAATTATCCTAATGTACAGTTTTTGAACCTTGGAACTATTTTAAGCTGGGTAATTCTTTGTTGTAGGGCACTGTCCTTTGCCAAATGTCCCCTGGGGGGAAAATTGTCTCTCCACTTGAGAGCAACTGCCCTAATCAATCGCCTACCCTGGTGACTTATATTATTTCCTTTTGTCATAATTATAATTAAAACATATTTTCATGCATATGATTTTCTTTCAATTTTTAATTTTTCCACCTTAGAAATGGAATTACCGTGTTAAAGGGAATGGTATTGACATGGCTTTTGACATATACCACTAAATTTCCCTTCCCAAAAGGCTTACAGTTATCTGAAATATAGGGCAACCTGTTTTAATACAGATATAGGTAATATAATTAAATATTATAACAAAACAGCATATTTTAACTATATATTTATAATTTAAGATGTTATAATTAAAGCAATCATTTTTGTTTTTTTTTTTTGCTCTTAAACTCTATTGTATGAAAATCTGCCTTCCTATAGAATGAATGGTCAGCAAAGAAACTCTGGATTGATCGCATCCTTTATTATTTTTTACTTTACAATTCTAAAAATTATATTTTAGAAAAGAATTTCTCTATTTCCACCAGCCAGGAGGAGGGACTTGAAGATATCTTTCTAGATTGTTGTTTTTCTTACCATCCACACAGTTCAGCCCTTCACAGAGAAAAGTCTATATTTGAATTCAGAAAGCAAGTGGTAAAACAATTTCAACATAGTTGCCTTGCTGGTGTAAGGAAATTGTAGGCTTCCTGCTCATGGTGGTGGTTCACGAGTAGGTAACAAGACGCACCAGGCTTCCCAGCCTGTGTCTACACCTGTCAGGATGGATGATTAACTGTAACCCGCTTTTTCCCTTACCATCACCACAGAAACCCCATTATTGTCCCCTCCTCCCTTCCAAAGAGAAAACAAAGATCTTGTTTTGTGTCAGGAATAGAATTGAGAAAAATCGCCTTTGTGGTCTCTCTAATGCCTGCTGTCAGCAAGCATCCTATCTCTTTGAGGGAAGGCTCTGGACCCTCTCTCCCAGAGGGTTGAAAACATTGCCTCCTGTTGTTTTGCTCCAGTTCCACAAAGTAGGGCAGAAGTCTCTCAGCAGAGACTCCCACAGCCTTTGCCCTTAAGGGTCCACAAGCCCCTCCCTACAGGACTGCCTCCTTCATTCACTTCCTCTCCAGGGTGTGATAGTCAAGCTCTAAACCACTAAATCACTTCCGGGGCAGGCTTTGTAGCTGCTGGAGGAGTTGACACAGTACAGGCAGATAAAGAGGTAAATATATAATGGTATAAAACGTCTGTCACACCAGGAATATTCCATGATAGTTCACATCCACATATAATATTTCTCAAAGATGATTAAAAAAAGTGCATTTCCTACTTCCGTCCATCCCTCTCTACGTCTCTTACCATCTCCCTCCCTCCCATCCTCCCCAGATACTCCTCTTCATCCTTTTCTTCCCTCCCTCTCATTGCCCCATTTCTTTTGCTTCCTCCAAAGTGTTTTTACCAAATTTCATGGGAATGGAAGTGTTACAAGGATTTTTTTTTTAATTTATACATATTCTCATCCACATTCTCAAATTCTATAGATGGTTTTATGGCTTTGCTCAATTTCTATTTAATGTGAATCTTCAGAATCAGTTAATGTAATTCTACCCTATTTAGCTCCCAGAAATGTCCCTGATAAAAACAAATGGAGTGCTTATGACAGGGAAACAAAAAGCAAAGAATGGAACATGAGAACCTTTCTAGCAACTCCCTGGGAAATTTGAGGAGGTTGGTGTGAAATGCAGATGGCATAAACCACAGGTCCGGAAGGGATTGCTTCCCCAGCTGCTGCCTGGCAACCAAAATGTGTACTTGACCTTGCTTTTAATGGGCACGATTATGCAGGTCCTATGTACTTAGTAACTGATAAAACAGTTTTCTTGCTGAAGGATCTGATATTATCAATAGCTCAGAAGAATTCAATAGGTTCCCAACTTAAGTGCTCAGTTTGTTTTATTTAAATAAATATACTTTCAAAATGCCAGCAACATAGAACTGATGCATAAAACATATTAGATTGGCAAATAAAACACTAATTTTTGGCTAGGATAGGAAACAAAATATTAATGTCCTGAAGAAGGTAATAGCCCTCTTTATGCCCCAACTTACTTATTACTTGAGCATTGGGTATTAGGTTAAGCAAAGCCTAGGAGATCAGATTTCAGCAGTAAATCCACTATATGATATTATTTTTACATTGCTGTATATATCAATTTCCATTTCTAGTGTTCTATATAATCAAGGAAAATTAAACCAAAAGTTATAAAACAAAATGCTTTTTTAAAATTCGTGGGTCCTAAACTCTTGGATGAGTTGAAATAATTTTGTTTCTGATATAATATCATCACATTATTTTCAAGATATATACTTTAATCTGGAAGAATTTGTAAAATCTCAGTGAACTATTTATTTTACCACTCTTTCCCTTCTGCCTCCTAAGGTAGAGAGGATTAATTTTTCAAATGCATAAAGAGAGGAGGTAGAGAAGTGGGAAAAGCATTGCTGTCATTTTATAGGAGAGCATTAATTTGTATGAACTCCACATATCTTGGAGAATAGATTATAAGAACAAATAGAAGATTGGCTTAATTTACTAGCAGGGAGTGTTACAGGCACAAGGAATATATGCATGTACTGTACTATCACGTTCTGATTGCAACTATTATGTCTCACAATTTTTGTTCCATAGGTAAATTTCTTTAATCTAGTTGGTTTGCACTACAGTCAAAACACTATAACACATGTGTTAATTATATTCACCCTTTTCTTGGAGATATGGGTAAGTACTGAAAGTGTAATTTAATGTGACATTTACTTTTTTTAATATGATATGTTTTATGGCACAAAGAATTACAGTCTTTTGTTACATGGGTTTAAATAATTGCTAATAATATTTACTTCCCTCTTTGAGATTTTTTTTTTTTGCACTCATTATTTGCAAAAAGACCATGACCCTATCCATTTTTCTAAAATCTTTCTCCATATATCTGCTTTAATTTTCTGGTTTGGGCCCATCAGTATATGATTACATCAGGATCCAGTTCTAATTTTCATTACTGATTGTCACCTAATAAAAAACATCCCATCTTTGTATGAATAGACAGATTAATGGAATAGAATAGAAATCTACAAGCAAACCAAAAACAAAATAATTTGGTGTATAGTAGATATAAAAAATTGGTAGTGAAAAAGAATATTTATTCAATAAAAGCTATTGTTACACCTGGGATTTGTGAGAAAAAAAGTTGAATCTCAACTTCACACATTACATCAAAATGAACCCAGAACAAACCAGATGTTTAAATATAAAAACTGAAAATGTTCATTATATTAATAATAGACAAATCAGACTCTTTTGTAATTGATGGGTCAAATGGTAAAGACATAGAATAATTGAAAAGTACAATTTACAATTTTGATTTAGTGGAGAATATACATCACGTTCAAGTACATGTGGGCATTTGTAAAAGATGACTACATCTTTGCAATAAAGCTATTCTTATCAAATTTCAAAGTACTGATATCATACTGAACAAATTCTCTGATGACAATAGAATTTAATTTAAATAAATCATCAAAAAATTACAAGAAATTCTCTATTCTTTTAGACATACAAAGACACACTTCTATACAACTCCTGGATCAAAAATAAATAATGGAAATCAAACTATATTAAAAATGAATTACAGCAAGTATTATATATCAACATTTGTAAGATGTAGTTAAAATAAGACTTAAGAAGAATGGCCTTAAATATTTACATTAGAGAATAAGACAAGCTTGAAATTAGGGAGCACTGCATCTAATTTAGGCATTTACAAAATATAACTGACAAATATCTAGAGCCAAAATGTATAAGGGATGCCGTATGAGTCAGTAAGAAAACAATTCAAAAAACCCAACAAAGAAAAAAAAGGCAGCACACTTGAAGAGATAATTCACAGAAGTGAAAACCTGAATAAACATCTGAAAAGATGCTCAACTTTGTTAGTAATCCAGAACATGCACATTCTAAACACAGTGAGATATGATTTCATATTCACTGGATTGAAAAGCTTGACAGGGTCAGTTATTAGCAAGGTTATGGAGCAACATAACTCTCATCTACTCCTGATGGGAAGATAAATTAGTACTATCTGGAAAAAAGTTAATAATTTTAACATAGCTAGCCTGAACGTAACCACAGCAAACAGTGCAGAGATTCTACTCTCTGTTGTACTCCAAGAGTTACAGAACTGTTAAAATCATGTGGGTTGGGAGACATTGACAAGAATGTTCATAGCAATAGTGTTTAAAACAGCAAAAAAAAAAAAAAATTCAGCACAAAAATATGTTGAACTATTTAAAAATATTACTTCTGGGGAAGGGAATAAAATGGCCAGGGAAGAAGGGTGTGAGGGAGACTAGCTTATTTGTTGTTTGTTCTTTCTGAATTTTGTGACTTCAATAAAATGCTTCTATTAACTATCGATAAAATAATGTTGAAACAACCAACAACACACCCACCCAGTTCTCATTCATTCAGACGCTGTTAAGAGGCTAAACCAAAAATCTGTCAATAACTAGTTGAACGCCATAGAAACAGTACTTCATTAAAAGACGGAACTTTTCCTTATTTGTAAAAGCATATCCCAAGAGGCGACAGGGCTATATTAAACCCTGACAAATGTTCCTTGGGCATATGCTGGAGGCGGTGGGGAAAGTGTTGCTGTTCATACCCTCCTTGAGGAGGAGAAATAAAATACATCTAAAATTATATGAAAGACAGTTAAAATTGTCTTTTTCTCATAGATACATGAAACTTTAAATAATAATATCTCATAGATATCTGAAAGCCATAAAAAACACAGAGGGGCATTTTTGTGTATGTTTTAATCTTTTGTAAAATAATAAATGGCTACATAATTAAATACAGTCGTGACATTACTATAGATTTACATACATTTCTTAATGAGAGTACAATTCAAAATGCTTCACTGATATTTCTTGAAATAGAACAAGAACAAATAAGTAAAAAAAAATTCAGGAAAAAAGAAAAACATCAAGTGTGTAATTTTGAGATATGATAAACATTTGATATTGGAGGGATGAGAAGTGCAAACCACCTACACATCCACAACCAGAAATCATTAGGAGGCTATAGTGAAGAACTATTTTTTTCACAGTTGAAGCATCATATCGTTACCAGCTTCTCCTCATACCTCACATCTTTTTAACTCATATTTTATGCTCTTTTAGCATCGTATAGAAAACAGCCCTTTCAATTCCTCCAGAAATTGTCATAGCTATTTCAGCCTCTTTTTTCTCATAAAAGAGACTGAGAATTGGCCATGTGTGTCCTTGGGTTAGACATATAACATCTCTGGGCTCAGTGTCATTTCCTATAAATGCCAATGTCACTTCCAGCCCTATCATTCTGTAATGTCACAGTGAGGGTCAAAAGACTTCTGGAATTCCTTTAGTTCTCCTTAATAACTCCTCTCTACACATCCAAATTATATCAGCCTTTCTTTTAATTCTCTTTTATAGGATGTTTTCAGGTATAGTGGGTTGAACAAATAGGGCTTTACTTTCTTTTACATAAAACTATGGAAGTAGATGGGTTCTGGCATTGGTTCTCCAGCTCAACAATTTTAGGACTATTTTTTTTACATTTCTACTGGGCAGTCCCTCAAAGTCATAACGTGGCGGCTGTAGATCCTGCCAAACAAGATAAAAACTATTTCCATGACCAATTTTCCACCTTCCCACTAGAGGTAACCACTGTTCTATTATCTATCACCACAGACTAATTTTACCTCTTCTGGAACCTCATATGAATGGTTCACCCAGTATGCAATCTTTGTGACTGGCTTCTTTCATTCAACATGTTTTTTTGAGATTTGTTCATGTTATGGTAATGGCTGAGTAGTATTGTATTATATGGATATATCACCATTTCTTTATTTATCCTCCTATTGACAGATATTTGAATTGTTTCCAGTTCTTGGCTGCGAATAAGGCTGCTGTAAACACTGATGTACAAGTCTTTGTGTGGACTCCTACCTCTTCATTTGTATTGATAGAAACCCAAAAGTGGAATTGCTGAGTCATACGGCTGATGTATATGTAGCTTTCTAAAACACTGTCAGAGTCCTCTAAAATGACTGCTCCACTTTATAAAATGTAGTTATTTTTGATAAATGCATAATTCTGGAATTGATGCATCACCAATTATGTCATAGTTTCCAGATCATTGGACATTTAACTTATATTGTTTTTGATATTGCTTTTTCTTAAAAACAGGAAATGCTGTAATGAACACCTTCAAGCAAATAATTTTTCTCTGTTACTGGAATATTTCTGCTATTGGAATATTTAATTAATAAACTGGGGTGGGATTACTGGGTTTTGTCATGACTTTTAATTTCCCAAAGATCTGTACTAGTTTCTATTTTCTCAATAAATTTCAAACATGTTATTGCTGTTAGTCTCCTTCTTTCTTTTTTATTGAGTTTAACATAATTATAATAATGTACATAGATCTTAAGTGTACAGCTTAATTTCTACATATATAAAATTCAACAGCTATGGCCCAGATCAAGAAATATAACATTTTCAGCACCTTAGAATCCCTCACGTCTCTTCCAGACCACACCATGCTTCACAGAGGGAACCGCTATTTTGATGTTGATACCATGAAATGATTGTACTTGTGTTTAACTTTCATAAGTTTATACTAACAGTTTACACTTGCCATACAGTTTACTTATTTATTTTCATATGTAAATTTTAAAAGACAAAATAGAACTTTTATTCCAAGTCCAATCTTATTTTCTGATATTGATGGGAATAAGCTATAGCATATTTAATAAAAACAATGTCTATCATTTGTTGGGCTCAGGAATGCACACCAGGTGCTATCAAGGAATTTATACATATACATATAATTTCATTTAATTTTTTTAATAACCTAATGAGAAAGATAAAATGATACCTGTTTTCTTTGTAACAAATCTGAGGCTAAGAGAGACAAAATTACCTTGCCAAACCTCACGAGGCTAGTATGGCTGAATAAGAATGCATACTCAGGTGTGTCTAAATCATCCAGGTATGTCTGACATCGTTCAGGTGTGCCTAACACCATCCAGATGTGTCTGTCACTACCGTCCATAACTATGCTGGAGACTAGTCCTTTAAAATTGCAAATGTTCAATCTCCAGATAAAAAAGTCTGAACAAGCATCAGAGGACGCTTGTACTCACCCTGTTTTTCCTCTGCTCTTTAATAAAAGCTGAAAGCAAGCAGCTAGAGGTGAGTGGTCAAAAGCTGCCTTGATGACAAATGCAATTGCCAGGCATAGTTTTCTGAATCAACTGTGCTCTTCAGTCATTATCAGCTTTACCAGCAAATTGAAACAGTAGGTGTATATTAACATCGCAGCCCACAGCTGGCCATATTACCGCTAATCAAAGCCATTTTTTTTCATTAAAATGCAATTAAAACCCCAAGACATCAGTATAAAAAAATTGCATAGAATGTAATGAATGGAGCAGTCAATGGCTGAGAAACAGCACGAATTCAAAAAGTATACTGTGAGTCAAGGCGCCTCTTACACTGAACATTTTACCATATTGGAGGACAATAAGGATGTTTGTTGCCCAGGAAAGGCCAATGGAAAGGTAAGTCAAAGCCAGGGCTTATATCTGAAGGCAGCTGGAAGCACAGGACACCACTTAACCCAAGGAATTTTCTAATCCCAACTAGGAAGAAGATACTGGAAACTGCAAATACAGGGTGTCCCAAAAGTTGTCATACAAAGGGAAAATAGAAAATTGTAGCTAAACGTAGCTTTATTTACAAAATATTCATTACAAAATTTTTACTTTGTATGGAGACTTTTGGGATACCCTGTAGATTTTTATACTACAGAAACAAGGTCCCAGTAAAAAGGAATGTAAAAGTGTATTAAAGAAACATCAAATTAGATATATTTGATAAAAAAAATGCATGCAACAAAGAAAATGATAGAGCTAGTGCTCAAACAAAATGTCAGGTCTGTGTGACAACTTTATTTATAGGAATGAATATAGGGCTCCAACAGTTTTTAAAAATAAATTCCTTTTTAAAACATTTAAAAATTAAGGTATAAAAGAAGTAGAACTGTATGCACATAATTCGTAAGTGAAAGAGTCAATGAAGTTTCCGAAAGTTAACACACCTGTGTTCCTCTACCCAGATCACACTATAGAACATTTACTGTGTCTTATAAACCACTCACATGCTCTATGCTGGTTATTTTCCCACCCTAAAAGTAACCATTATTCTGACTTTCATTTTAAGGGCAACCATTCACGGTAATGCAAGGCTTCAAGTAAACATACTGATGCTTTAGGAAAAAAATAATAAACATGGATGTCCAGTCCCAATTTGCATTTGAGGAGTTGAACAAGTGTCATAACAATTTAACAAAATAGAGCTATGGAAAGAAAACAAAATATTCTCTAGCCCCCAAGCAAAAAGAAAAGCTCATTCTTCCTCATTTTTTTGATAGAATTTTCTGAATTTCACTTCATTTAATCCAGGTATTATTAATGGATAGCACAGAATTGATTTTTCTTTAAAGTCTTACTTTATCCACTTGACAGCAATACAAGTGGTTGTTGGTAAAGACATGAGAATTGAGTTAGTTTCTTCAGTGTCTCTGTAGAGTGATTTCCCTGCTTTCGAAGGTCTCTCTACGCCCAAAGGCACAACATGGTCAATAAGGGTTGTAGTAAATTGTGTCCCCTACGTACAGTTTTTTAGTGTGAAACTAACTGACCTAATTGAGATTGATTATCTGAACTTGGCCTTATCAACCCCAAATCAAATTAACTAGAATATTACCATGCAGACAAATACTTACAGCATTTCAATCCCAAATAAATGTAAGCCTTGAAAATGCTTATAAATCCTTAATACTAATTATAAATGAATAGCATGTCTTTCTGCCAAGGTTAAGCTTTTCCTATAATTGGTCTGCAATTAGCTCCTTTTTTTCCTGTATATATATGGGTTAAAAGGATATTTTATAATGAATTTATGTTCTCCTCTCCATCTACCACCCTTTAATCTGAGACTAATAATTTACTTTTTATTTTTTCCTTTACATAAATGTCAATGTCAACAGTGTCCTTCCAGACATTGGAAGGCTTTGTAAAACCAATGGAAGGGATGTAGGTTGTTAACGGTGATTTTTTTTTTAATGTTTACTCTTTTTTTTCTGAAAGTAAGTGATTGAATATTTAACCTCTGCTCACACCTCTCCGAATGTTCTTAGCAAGACCCAAAGGTGTCCACCACAGCGCTCTGGAAGTGGGTGCTGCAATGTTCACAGCTACAGCAGTAAAACTTCACCCAGTCACTACCTCCCTCTCCTACAGACATCTCACCCCTGTAAGTAATAAATACTATTTCTAGAGAAAATGGAGAGGCCATGAATTACTCTGGTAGTATTTTTAGATGACTTCTAGACATCGATCAGTCAATCTTAGGAAGCACTGTCACCTCTCATACCAAACAAACCAACTCTGGCTTATAAAGAGTGTCAAAGACAAGTTTTAAGAGTCCAACGTCTTGTATCCTTTGAGGAGACCCTGCAGTTTGATACTTGGTTTTACTTCCTAATTGCATCTTCTGCTCCGTTTAACTTTACCCAACCAGACTTATAAACAGTTAATCAGATCATGGCTGCCTGTTTAAAAATGGAAAAAGAAACCCTGATGGATACTCTTGGCTAAACATGACCTTGAAAAGACAGAGACACATTTACAATGTTACTCTCATACTAATTTGCACTTAATGGAGGGAAACAAGTGCCATGACTGTTCAGCAAAATGAAGTCAAAACAAACAAAAAATCTAGTGCTGTCCACTCCCTCCCTCCCAAGAAAAACCCAGGGAATTCATTTTTCTCATGATTTATTGAATTTTCTTCACTGCCAAAGCCATATAGTTGTATTTACATATTTACTTTTCGTTGTCTTCTCCAATGTTAGTTTATAGACTATTATAGCTGTGACTAGAGTATATGAATATAACAATCTTTCCACTTTTTGGATATGAAGGCTTTTAATATATAGCATTGAAATGAATGGGGATTTTTATTTGATACTTTCATTTTGTTGTTGTTATTTTCATTTTTCAAATTTTATACCAAACTTTGAAATGTATGTTGGAAGATTTTTGGTATTTTTAAAATTAATGAATTAATTAACCAAGTAATTAATTAATTATTGTGAAATCTTCAGTTCTGACACTGCCCTGTGGATTCCATACAATGCGTGCTCTGCATGGGGGCCTATGAGAGACATGGTTTTCAGACCCCCTCTGAGATGCTTCCTCTGTCTCTCGCTGAGCATCTCTCAGGCACTCGGTCTCTAGGTCTCACCACAAACTCTCATAACGCACAAGCATCTCCTTCCTTCCCACTGCACATCTATCTGAAAGCCATTTGGATCCACTAGGCTCTGAGCGAATTCCATTTGTCCTCTTTCAGTGGATTTAAAACTGTAGTTTAATAACCCACATCACGTCCACTGATACCACCTCTGTAGCCAACCATTTGCTATATCACAGGTGTTCCTGAGACTTTCAATAAAATCCTCATACTAGTTTATTCTATTTGTTCATGATCATGTGCTTTGCCTGTCCTTTTTGTTTGGAAGTGGTCTCTCTCTATATACATACATGTATTTCAGTATGCTCAGGATCATTTATAAAACTTCCTCTTGAATCTAATTTTCATTCCATGGACTTGATTATCTTTCTTTTGAATCCTCACTAAATCACAAGCTTCCCGAGCCTAAGCCATCCTCTTCCCACCGCATCCCTAGTGTCTACACTCGTGCCTGGCACAGAATAGGCATTCAATAAACATCAAGTGGAGGGCTGCTTAGACAGGTGGATGAATGAAACAACAGAGATAACCAGGACTACCCGCTTTGTCCAAGGTCCGTATGACCCTTTCAAATATATAAGCTGTCAGTGTATCATTTTTGGTAGAAGATGATGACAATCCACAATAATCTCCTCACTTGTCCATCCCATGGAGGACCTTGAACCATGCTCTATCACCAACATTTTATTTGATAGTTTGGCTTGCACATTTTTGCCAGTTTGACTAAAACGCCAGCATGATTGATTGACATTGATTTAATTTGAGATTTCCTTATTTGAGATGCAGAGGCAGCACCCCCTCCCCAACTTTCTTGCCTTAGTAAATTACTCTCAAATAAAGATAAGCCTTCATTTCATATTCTTATCTTAATTATCCTCCTATGTTTGGATTAATGTATAAACAAGGAATTTTTTTTTACTTTTTTGTAGCTTAGAACACTTATTTTTTAAAAAATATTATATTTATTGTGGTTAAGAATATTTAATGCCTTGCTTTTCAATTATTCATACTTAAAATGGCAGTGTCTGCTTTCTGTGCGTGGGAGACTGTTTTATCATTGCCAAATTAATTTCCTTAATTTGACTTTTCTGTGTCCTAAGAAAAGGGCATTGCATTCTGCTTTGACCATGTATGTCCAGTGGAAGAGGAAGTATGGAGCATGGGATGCTGCAATAAGAATAGGCTTTGGATTTTATCCGTCCACGTTGAACGGCTTTGGTCCTCCTCAGTGGGACTCTGGGAGAGCACAACAGTTAATGTAACCTCTCAGGCCTGCATGAGGATGGTATCATACATAAAATGGTGAATTAGGCTGAATTCCCTAGAAGCAAAGCCTGAGATGGGTATTCTTAAAAAGTAATTTTTTGAGGAAGAGCTCTCAGAAGACACCTTTACGGGAGGAAGAGAAGCAGGACGTGGGTCCCAAGGGGAGCTCTGGAACCTAAATGGCGTCTCAGTATCTGTCTAGTCTTGAGGCAAGGGGGCTGGGTTTTCATACCACAGGATGAGAGAATCTTTCCTTATTTATTTAGATGCATGAAGGCAGTAGGGGACTCCCTACCACCTTGGAAGAAGGTGACTCCAGTCTCTCAAGGACAACCTTTCAGAGGCATTTTCGGGTTTGAATCTTAGCATCAGCACCCACAGTACTGGTGACTTAGGCAGGGCACCAACCACAGTTGCTACAACGGAGAAGTACTGTGTTAAGAAAGAAAGAAGATATATTTTGCACTCCTGAAATTTGTTTGATTCATGTATAGTTGAAATGAAATTTCATCCTTTCCTCAAGGTTTCGTGTTTCCACTTCCTTTGTATTGTTGGTAATGGTCCATGGTAGTTGAGTCTCTGAGCATCTTTTTATTTTCCAAAATCTGCTGCAAATGGTTTTGAATAAATATTTTAGTTGTTCTGAGCCCTTGCTTCTCCTCCCCTCCCTGATTATTGATTCTTGGTTATAGTGCTGATAGCCAGATTTCCAGTACTGCACATGTACTATATTCCATTAATTCTAAGACATATCTTTTCATATTTTAACATCTCAGAAATTGGATTGCCATACGCCATAATAATTGGCAATCTTTTTTCTCCTTCACTGTTGGTTACATAAATACATAAGCCTCTTATAATCAATGGCTTTTTTAGATTTGATGAAATATAGCACCTTATACACATAATAGGCTTATATGAATTATTCTGCAAAAATAGTCTTTAGTTATACATCTGTATTTCAGTGATAAAATAACTGATTTAGAGGTGAACTTTTAGAATGCAGTCTATGCTTACGTACTAATGTATTTGAACTAGTACTTTACTGGATGTGTTGGATTCTGTGTATCACGATTTATTGAAAGATTGAAGGGATTTAATTTATGAATGTAGGAGAATGTATCTTAGAACATCAGCACATAGTAGGCTTTCACTATCTTTACTGTTTCTTTTTCTCTTTCTTTCCTTTCATAAGTCTTAAGAGGAATCTACAGAACTTGATGTACAGGCTGACACCTTACTGATTTGTACAAATGAGAAGGAAGACTTGACTGAATTAATAAAAATTATGAAAAACTGAATTTTTGAAATTCAAGAACAAGTAACTGACACAAGGTTAATGAAGCATTACCTAGAATTGGCCCTTAAGGGAGAAGCCTTAATAAATGGATAAGAATAATTTATAATTAGCCTTTTCTTTTTGCACTTGAAAAGTACTTAGGATGAGCTTATCTATAAAGAAGGTTAGACATATCTGCTATTGCCTGCAATTTTATTTCTATTTTTAATTTGTGTCAGGATAGTTTTCTTAGATATTATGTAGCTAACTTAATACAGTCCCTGTCCAAAGTAACACTTTAAGATAATCAAAAACTTTCAGATTAATAAGCTTAATTAATTAGCTTAATTCTGACAGTGTTTATATAAATGAAGTTGTATGTCCCTCTAATATTTGCAGAATCCCTAGGCTACCCTTAAGACTTCAGAAATCCTCAAAATGCACAGATTTGAGTAAAAGAAGTCAGATCCAGAAGACTGAATACCATATAGTTTTACTGATATGAAGTTCAAGAAAAGATAAAAAGTTATTTATAGCCACAGAAATCGGATAATAGTTGTCTTTGGTGATGGGGTCGTTAGCTAAAATAGGGCAAGATGAAACTTTTTGGGTGATATTCCATATCTTGACCTGTTTGATTGTTAAATGAGTTTACATATTTGTCAAAGTCCTTTGCAATCTACATTTAACATTTCTGCATTTTACTGAAAGTAAATTGTACTTCAATAAACTACAATTAGGAAAAGATACATAGGTGTTACTTCAGTCTTGGATCCAACTTTAGAGGGAGGAGATTAACAGAAAAGCCCAGTCGGGTATGGTAACTGGCAAAATAGTTAGATAAAAGTTTAGTATATAGATTTTTATGATTTATCCAAACTCCACTCTTAGTCCCATGATCTAGTACACACTTTAGATATCAATTATGGTGGAAATTGAAATAATAAAGATGCAACTTTAAATTAACCAATGGGATATTCTGAAATTCCTAAAATGAGATTCTAAAATAAATTCCTTCACCTATCTTAGTCTTACCAAGCACTTTTCAACAGTGTTGCCTCTGTAAATTAAAAAGTTAAAAGGAACCACTAACAAGTTTTTCTTCAGGCAAAGTGCTAATGGCCCCTAAAGTGACTTGTCTTATCACTCTGTCACCTATGTGTGATTTTCTAAGTAGCATTTCTCATGTGTCTGCCAGGTTTGAGAAAATGCGATTCTTTCTTGACTAAAACATAAATTCTAAAGCATTCATGCTATAAAAGGGAACCTACATTAAATAGCCTGAGTCAGCCTGTCTTATGATAGAGAGATGCATCATACAGAGATGGTTCTGGTCAAATATTACATCCTTTTACACATTATGGACCAGGAAATATCCAATAGGAAAACTGAAAGCTAAGAATTCTCCAGGATTTAATAAATGACGTCCTAATATTGCTTTAAAATTATTAAGCTAAATGAAAGTATGGACATAGAAAATTTATTTTCACATGGGGATTTTGTGGAAAAAATCAAGACATAAAAACTATATAAGAATATTTGCATATCATTTTGGTGGGTATTTCTGGGGTGGAGTTGAAGAGATCTGTATTTGACCCCCAGTTTCTCTATTGCCTTTATTTACCTTGATAAAACTAGACAATTATACAAAATGGAAGCAGTTATATAAAAATATTCAGATCCCTGAAATAACCCCTTTCCTTAAATTTTCACCATGGTAAAAATGGTGGGGAGATTACAAAGGATGAAGAGGGATTCATGATGACGTTTTGTATTTTGTTTTGTTTGTATTTTGTACCTTCTACTCCCTCATCCTCATCCTGGTTTATCTAGTTTACTATCACTCTTCTTTCAGGTGTCAGCTCAGTCCCTTCATCAGAGCAGCTTTTCCTTATCTTTTTCTGCCATAATTTTCTCCCCACTCCATAGTAAGTGCACTCACACATCATTTATTTCTCTTTTGTAGTAATTACCACAGTTGTAATAACTTTCTTACTCTCCAAACTATAAGCTATGGATAAGGTGAGGATTATATCTATTTTCACTCACTTTACAGACTCAGAAAGCACATTGGCTGGATGTTGTGGTAGATGCCCAATAAGCACTAGGTGAATAAATGTATGGAAAATTAATTAAGGAAACCTCCCTCTGCAATTGACAAGGTTCTGAACATGAACTGTGAAGAGAACATTACCTGCTCCCTTAGGAAAGAGTGGAAATGTCATCTCATGATAACTCAGTCTCCACTTGCCATTTTCTCCCCAGTTGGGTTTTCTATCTTCAGTGTCACCCTACATCCCACCTCTTTGAGAGGCTCCTTTGGGAGCTGTGAGAGTGTTCTTTATCCATAAACATACAATATTTTTATTAATAATTTTATTTTTTATTTAATATTGATTTCTTATTGAAATGAAAATATTTTGTGTATGTTGGGTCAAATGAAATATTATAATTAATTTTACCTGTTTCTTTCCACATTTTATAATGTGGCTACTAAAATATTTAAAATTACTTATATGCCTTGCATTCATGGCTTGCATTATATTTCTATTGGACAGTGCTATGTTGGCTGATTAATGTTATTTTGCTTATATTATTCTTTCTTATCTAACATCTTAATTGTATTCTAAGAATTTCTTTATAATATTAACTTGTTTTCAAGATGTTTATGGTTTTAGATTGTTGTTGTTGTTGTATCTAGAAAACCTCAAAGATTCTGCCAAGAGACTCCTAGAATTGATAAATAAATTCAGCAAAGTCTCAGGTTACAAAATCAATATACACAAATCAGTAGCATTCCTATGCACCAATAACAGTCAAGCTGAGAATTAAATCAAAGACTCAATACCTTTCATAATAGCAACAAAGAACATAAAATACCCAGGAATATATTTAACCAAGGAGGAGAAAGATCTCTACAGGGAGAGATATGAAACACTGAGGAAGGAAACCACAGAGAATGTAAACAAATGGAAAAACATGTCATGTTCATGGATTGGCAGAATCAACTTTGTTAAAATGTCTATACTACCCAAAGTGATTTACAGATTCAATGCAATCCCCATTAAAATATCAACATCATTTTTTGCAGATCTAGAGAAAATAATTCTGTGCTTTGTATGGAACCAGAAAAGACCCCGAATAGCCAAAGCAACATTAAGAAAAAAGAACAAATCTGGAGGCATCAATTTACCAGACTTCAAGCTATACTATACAGCTGTAGTAACTAAAACAGCATGATACTGGCATAAGAACAGAGACAGACAAATGGATCAGAATAGAGAACCCAGATATATTAATAAAATCATCCTCATATTGTCCATCTGATCTTTGGCAAAGCATACAACAATATAAACTGGGGAAAATAATCCCTATTCAATAAATGGTGCTGGGAAAATTGGACAGCCACATGTAGAAGATTGAAACAGGATCCACACCTCTCACTACTCACACAATCAATGCATGATGATAACAGACTTAAACCTAAGTCACAAAATTATATTTGGAAAAACTCTTGCAGATATTGGCCTAGGCAAAAAGTTTATAAAGAAGACCCCAAAGGCAATCAAATCACCAACAAAAATAAAAAAAAATGGAATCTGATTAAATTAAAAAGCTTCTACACAGCCAAGGAAACAATGGAGTGAATAGACAACCTACAGAATGGGAGAAAATATTTGCATGTTATACATCTGATAAAGGGCTGATAACCAGAATCTACAAAGAATTCAAGCAAATCAACAAGAAAACATTAAACGACCCTATTAAAAAGTAGGTAAAAGACATGAACAGAAGCTTTTTAAAAGAAGATAGACTCATGGCCAATAAACATATGAAAAACTGCTCAACATCTCTAATTATCAGGTAAATGCAAATCAAAACCATAATGAGATGTCACTAACTCCAGTGAGAATGGCTTTTATCAAAAAGTGCCAAACAACAGATGTTAGCGTAGATGCGGAGAGAAAGGAAGACTTATACACTGTTGGTGGGACTGTAAACTAGTTCAGCCTCTATGGAAAATAGTATGGAGACACCTCAAAGAACTAAAAGTAGACCTATCATTTGATCCAGCAATCTTACTACTGGGTATTTGCTAAAAGGAAAAAAAGACATTTTATAAAAAAGACATTTGTACTGGAATGTTTACAGCAGCACAATTCACAATTGCAAAGATGTGGAAACAACCCAAGTGCCCATCAATACATGAGTGGATTAATAAAATGTGATATATGTAAACCATGGAGTACTACTCAGTCATAAAAAATGGCGAGATAATATCTTTTGTAACAACCTGGATAGAACTGGATACCATCCCCCTAAGTGAAGTATCATAAGAATGGAAAAAGAAACACCACATGTGCTCATATAATATTTTTGAGAGAGAATAAGGTGACAATCAAACTCAGAATTGGATTTATTAGTCCACTCAGGCTAATGATGCCAAGAAATAACCCCCAAATCTGAGCAGCACAATAAAAGTAAATTTCACATTATAGTCCAATGAGTTGAGAAGGAGGTAGTTTTCTTTCCCACACAGTCAGCCAAGGACCCAGATTCTTTCTATCTTGTCCCTCTGGTTTCCTCTAGGTCTGGACTGCTCTGCATTCACTCAGCAATTGGGCTGGGATTGGAAGTGGGATACACTACTCTCACTCACATTGCATTGACCTGGGCTTAGCCATATGTTCCCCTAATTATAAGGGAGGCTAGGTGATTCAGCTTATTGTATGCTCAAGAAGAAGAAGAAGAGGGAACATGGATGTTTGTGCAGCTGTTTCTGCTATACAGAAGTTGTTGGATCCTCTTTCTCCATTTCCCTCTACTGCAAAACAGACTCACATCACTCATAGGGAGATAAACTTTCAATGGCTGTTAGGCTTGAGTGGCTGTGACTGATGATCCTGCTGTATTACCAGCCTGGCAATTTCAAATGTAGACAATGCTTCTGTGAGCAACTACTTTTGTTTCAAATCTTTCCATGTTTCAATAAATGCTGTCTTGTTCCTACATCTTGACTAGGCTCTAGGCTTGATATGTAGCCCTCCTCAGGGTCTAGTACCCTCGGTTGTGGGATGTCAGGCAGAAGGTGTCAGACACAAACAACACTTCTACACCATTGCTTATGACTCCCTGAACGCAGTGTGATGTCACCTCTCTATGCAGAATGTCTAACTCCTCTATTCTGGTAAATTTTTTCTCATCCTTTAAGATTTAGTTCTAGCATCCCCTCTTCTGTCACATGGTGAAACTCACTCCCTGTGAGAACTGGCATACAGGATAATGCCATGTAGTGAAGGTCTTATTTGTTCATCTGTAAATATTCTAAGAACTGTAAAGTTATAACAAAGGGCATATGGAAAATCTTTGATGAATGGTTTTTGAGTTGAATGAATACCCTTGCCACCTTGACTGAGACTCAAGTATACCTATCTTGTCTATGGCTTTCGCCACCATATGTTTTAGGATTTAAAACCCTTACATGTGATCAGTACCATATAGCACTAAAATGAAAAATAACAATAACGTAATTGGATGTTAGCACCATACTTTCTCACTTTCTATAAAAACCTAATATTCTAAAAGACACAAAGCAATCCTAATGTTTCTAATTTGGCTAAATATAGCTGTGGCTATTTAGCATGTTATGAAAATAGCTGACTCACAGACTGTAGACATTACTTGTACTTACACAAATAAAAGAGAAACTATCTCTGGTAGATTAGATCATTCTTCCAAAATAATCACTCATTCCCTTTCACTTCCATGGGAAGACACTTCTCTGATCCATTTATGCTGGTCTTGGCCATGTGACTTGGTTTGGCCTTATGATGAGTAGAGTCGATAGAGGTTGGCCTCAACTATGTGACTTGCTTTGGCCTTGTGATGAGTAGAGGGGATAGAGGTTGGCCTCAACTATGTGACTGGCTTTGACCAATGTAAGCTGAGGCTTGAAGTGTGCTATCATAGTTGAATGTGCCCTCATGTGCTTGGACCATTGCCAGGAGGGCAGGGGTTCAGAAGAGGCATGCGAGATAGGGTAGAGCAGAACTGTCTCAACTAATCCATTCAGCTGAGCTGAATCTGGCTAAGCACCACCAACTGAAGCAACTGGAGTGATAATAAATATTTTTAGCTTAAGCCACTGCACTTTGGGACGTTCGTTATGCATCAATGTTTAATGTGTACCTTTCTTACACGTTAACTTTTCTTTATACCATGCCTCCCTCAAAGCCATGCACAAATTGACAATAAATTATTTCTGATTGAAGCACTAAACATTGAATCAATCCAGACAGTGGAAAGTAGAAATTGAGAAGAAAGTTCTAATTAACTACTCTCTGAGCTAGTAACACAAGTCTCTAGACAGACCCAGACCATGCATCAGTTTGAGAAATTGTATGGGATATAGGAAAACAGCTACATGTAAAAGCTTGCATACACTAACGTAAATTCAGAAAGTCTGTTTGACAAGAGGAAAGCTATGGGAAATGTAAATGATTAGGCAGAAGTTTTTAATAATTGTATGCAACTGAGTATATTTAGTGCCATAATCATAAATGTAATTTACAGTAATGGTATCTTCATGCAAACAGTTATTAGTTTAATAAAATTGCTGCTATAAAAAAGCAGACACCATTACTGAAACTGCTCTATAATTGAAGGGCTGTTGTAGTCACTTTTGAACAGAAACAGTAAATAAGTGGCGGTATTACTATTAAATGTATGAAGCTCTCCCTCCAGGGATGAATATACTGAAAATTCTAACACTTTCTACACAGAAATACTTTGTGCCTTGGCTTTAACATTTTGCCTTCCATGTTTTTTCCCTATCTGCTTTTCATAAACTAATCAATGTTAGCGAGCCCAAATATCTTTCAATCTAAAACCTTTGTTACTCAAAGTGTGATCTGTAGGCCAGTAGCATCAGCATCACCTGGGCACTTATGAGAAACTCAGAATCTCAGCCCAAACCTGAACTACTGCAGAAGAATATTAGTTTTAACAAGATCCTAAGGTGATTTGCATGAATATTAAAGTTTGAAAATCATTGGTCTTAGATATTCATTTTCAGGAATTACTTTACATATGAAGCAAAAATAATAATGTAATAATATTCACTCATGCGTAGTATATAAGAGATCATGAAACTAGCTAAAATATATGGTTTTAACTTTTAGCCATGATTGTCTTTGTTAGGGTAGAAACAACACTATAAGAGAATAAATAGGGCTTTACTCTATGGGTTACAATATTTTCTAGGGATAGAGTTTCTTGCTTTGTTATAACAGAAAATCTTTTTTTCTTCTTAATGATAGGTTTAAAATGCTTTTATTTCTTCAGCTCTGGTAGCCCTTTATTATTTCATTTAAAAGTATTAATATTTTGGTCCTATCCTCAACCAGTAGATTTTAGGAAAAATTATCATATTTCAGTGATATTTCATAATAGCAATCAGCCGCAGAAGGGCAATAGAATCCCTACGATACTTTGAAGGGAATGTTACTCTCTTGGTTTCAGCAATTGTGGTGTAGGTCTTCATTGTGAAGTATCCAATATATTCCAACACACTTGGCACATTTAATTTTTCTCATTACAACTTACCAAGAAATAGTGTTCACTGTGTGCCATATTATCACTTCATAGATTACTTTTCCTGTACGTGAATGAGTGTGTGTATGTGTGTGCACCCTTCATTATTGCATAACACATGTTATGCAACCTGCTCTAATACTATCGTTGAATGAATTTGTTCACACCTATACTCCCGTATGACCTCCACTCAGATAAAAGAATATGTCCAACAACACTGAAGGTTTCTTCTTGTCTCTTCTCTTTGATTAATTTTGCCTGTTGTTGAAATTCATATAAATGGAACCACATAGTAGGTACTTGTATGTGTCTCGTTTATATATTGAATCATTTGGTTTAAACACTTAAAAAAAATGAAGCCATTATGCCTAGTGAAATAAGCCAGGCACAGAAAGACACATACTGCATGATCTCACTTATATATGAAGTCTAAAGATTCAAATTTCATAGAAGCAGAAAGCAGAATGGTAGTTACAGAGATTGAGAGAGGGTAGAAGGAGAAAGGGAAAAGGTTATTCAAGGGTAGACAGTTTCAGTGAGACAGGAGGAATAGGTTCTGATGATCTATTGCACGGCAAGGTGACAATAGTTAATAATAATGTATCGTATATTTCAAAATTGCTTAAAAAGATGATTTGAAATGTTCTTACCCCAAAGAAATAAGTATATGAGGTGATGAATATGTTAATTAGCCTGATTTGCTCATTCCACAATGTATAGATGTATCAAAATGTCACACTGGACCAATAAATATATACAATTATTATTTGTCAATAAAAGAAAAATTAAAAAACAAAGCCACAATTTTTTTTAAAGAGAGAAAAACTGACATTACATAAGTTCTCTAAGAATCTAAAACAGTTCATTTAAAAAATATTTTAAAGATCTTTTGAGAGGTTTATATTACAAAATTTCAATTTTTCTCTCACACACGGAGAAAATGAAATTAAACTATTCTGTAACACTAGATTTAAAAATACATAAAATATATGAAAAGAACTTAAGAATTATAAATATAACACATATGCCTGAATCTGGATTTTTGATATTGGAATATTGCCTTATTTACATAGGTTTTCCCATAAATTCTCACAGGATCTCAATGAATCAAGAATGTATAAAAAGTGATGATTGTGGACTTAATGTTATAGATTTCTGATTAAAACTACATCATTGTTTTAATGCCAAAAAACTGATCACTTAACCCCAAATCCAATAAATGTTTCAATTCCAGTTTGGCAGTTTTTCAATCATATGGACTGAAATTTTGGAACACAAAACTTTTTCCTGTTTCTATTTAAAATGGTCTCCCAGGAGGTAACTTGAAACTGTGCATTTCTGCACTAAAGAAACAACCCACAGAGTGAGAGAAAATATTTCCAAACCATACATCTGATAGGGGGTTAATATCCAAAGTATATAAGGAACTCAAACAACTCTATAGCAAGAAAACAAAAAACTGAATTTTAAAAATGGGCAAAGGATTTAGACATTTCCTGAAAAAAAGACATACAAATGGCCAACCAGTTTATGAAATAATGATCGGTATCACTAATCATCAGGGAAATGCAAATTAAAACCACAATAAGATATCACCTCACACTTGTTAGAATGGCTATTATCAAAAAGATGAAAGTTATAAATGTTGGCGAGGATGTGGAGAAAAGGAAACCCCTGTACGTGCACACAGTTGGTGGGAATATAAATTAGTATAGCCATTATGAAAAACAAAATGGAGGTGCCTCAAAAAACTAAAAATAGAATAACCATATAATCCACCAATCTCACTTCTGGGTTTATATCCAAAGGAATTGAAATCAAATATTAAAGAAATATCTTCCCTCCTATGTTCATTGCAATATTATTCACAATAGCCAAGATATGGAACCAAACTAAGTATCCATCAATGGATGAATGGCTAAAGAAATATGGTAGGATGAAATGTTACTCATTAAATGCCTTAAGTAAAGAAAGAAATTCTGTCATTGGAACAACATGGATGAACCTGGAGGACACTATGCTAAGTGAAATAAGCTGGACACTAAAAGACAAATACTACATGATCTTACTTATATGCAGAATATAAAAAAGTCAAACTTACAGAAGAACAGAGCAGAGTGGTGGTTACCAGAAGCTGGGGCGGAGATGTTGATCAAAAGTGACAAAGTTTCAGTCAGACAGAAGGAATAACATTTGAGATCTACTGGACAGCATGATCACTATAGTTAATAATGCATTGTATATTTCAAAATTGCTAAAAGCACAGATTTTAAGTGTTTTCATCACAGAAAAATGATTAATTTGTGAGGTGACAGATATAATAACTAGCTTGATATAATCTTCTCACAATGTATACATATATCCTAACATCACATTGCACATCATAAATATATACAATTATTATTTTTCAATTAGAAATAAACATTTTTTAAAAAATAAAATGAAATAATGGTTGTCCTATTTGAAATAGTCATGGTAAAAACCCTCTCTTTCAGAAGTAGCCCAGCTTAAGTTTAATTACTTCCTCAGAATGGTAATTAAAAATCAATTCACTTCTTCTGTGAGATTAGTAAATTTTAAATTGCAGTTTTAAAAAGATCAGTTATCCTAAAAAACATCACTCAGTCAATTAATTTTGTTATGAATATAGAGGATTAGATTTGACTAGTGGAAAATTTCAAAGGTGGAAGCAAGGTGTCCTCAGTTCTGAAATCATTTGGTTGATAGAATAAACAAGCTCCTCATTATATTTGACATTAATTCACTCTGAAATTATCAATACAGTGATCTTTGGGTCTCATACATAGTAGACAATATGATTACTTTCACATTTCCAGAAAATCTCAGGCTCTTCGTTCCTTGTTATCTACAAGATCTATATTAATCATTCAATGAATCAAGACATATACAGTGTGCCGTAAATTATAATCACTGTCAGAAATGATGGGAAACAAGTGTTCCATAATACAGCCCCCGAGAAGAAAGCAACAATATAAGCAAGTCCACAAGAAACAAAGCAGATGGCAACGTTTCTTCGTAATACCTCCACCAGTCCTTAAATGGCCCAATGGACCAATGTTGTTGTATTGAGCAGTCACTTGGAAAATAGATAATTATTCCCGAGTCTTTGGAAGGAAATCTAGGTTGTAGTCACCTCAACAGTTTTCATACTTCCAAAATATTTTCTTTTTACTGATCTCTTATTTTTAATGGTTTTCCTCATGCCAATGTCTGTACTAGAGGGTGCTGTAGTCTAAATACTAAAACAGCTTTGTAAGTTCACTCTCTCTCTATTTTCCTTCATTGTATTTCGTAAGCCTGAGAAGAATACAGCTTGATGAATAACCTTAACTAGCTACCTTTCTTTTAGAATACAAACCAATTGGCAAACATTGACTGCCTTTGCTTTCTACCCCAGATTCATTGGTCTCATTGAAGGGATTTTTCATGTGAATTTGCCTATATTTTCAAAGCACATGGAAAATGTGTTTCATAACCTTCCCTGCTGCAGCTCAAAATTATGACTTCATTTCCCAGTTGTCTTCAAAAATTGATGCTCTGATGCTTTCTCACGTAGAACATGTTCGGGGAGTACTTAGAAGCAAGGCATCATTTCTATTATCCAGCCAGACACAGGCAGGGGACTTGGGTCATCACTCTCCAGTACACAGTGCAAAGATCCAAAGTATTATTGGACACCAGTCAAGGTTTAATGTTGAATTGTTACTACTTCAAAAAGGCTAGGTTTTGATAGGCATTGGATTATAGTTTTTACACTGATATTAAAAGAGAAAATGTAATCAAAACAGTAAGATGGTTTAGGCAGTGAGGTGTACCACGGGTGGAATGGAGGGAGTGGGGCTCTGGGTGCAGGTAGTAAGGGAATGCATTACCTGAAATAATTTTTTAAAAATTACGACTAAAAATTCGTTGTTTTTTAGTATCATCCTTCCTTGGAAATTCTTAACAGCAACAGTAAAATAATCCTCCTCACTCCAAAAATATCTTTTCTCGCTTTCACTTTTAAACAATTGTTGGGGAAACCATTGAGTTTTCATTATATATAAGATGTTTTCATTATATATATAATGAAATATAATTATATATGTATACAATTTAAAGCATATATATTTTTTAGATTAGCATACTTTTCTTTCCTTTTTTAAAATAACCATTGCATTCTACAAGGAAGTTCTTTTAAAGAATTCCTACTTATAGTTATCCCCCAATATATAGCTGACATACACAGACAAAAACCACCACATGCTTGTGTCCAGAGCAGGTAAGCCAAGGTTTGGTTTGAATTCAATCACTTAGGTCAAAGGTCATATGTGCAGCCTCTATGGTATTACATACGCCAGAGTTTAAACAGTAGATTGGATATAAGCAAGGATACTACAATCATGGTAAACACAAACAACCAGAACTTGAGTCACTTCATGTCTGACATTTGATATGACCACTTGGTATTTTATTTATGCTTAAAATCTGAAACAATGAAACAAAGTATGAACTTCAAGGTGTTATATTTTTCTTTGGAAAGCACACTTTTAGTTCATATGTGAATATATTTGTTGCATTTCATTTTGCTATTTAAACTCAAATCCACATACTGTTTTACCTGCAACACTCTCAAAATTATCCTGTTGTTTGATAAGCCTTCATAAATCTATTCTAGCCCCACTGAGGGATGGAGATATTTTCAAAATGGGTTTGAGATGCAGATGTCTGATCATTTATAGTTTCTTTAAATTATGTAAGGAGATTTTTTTTTGTTAATTTTATAATTTTCTGAATTACTTTTCTGGGATATTTTTAAGTGGAACTAATTAAAAAACTTTAAAATTGGCTGGGCAAGGTGGCTCATGCCTGTAATCCTACTGCTTTGGGAGGCCAAGGTGGGAGGATCACTTGAGGTCAGGAGTTTGACACCAGCCTGAGCAACATACCAAGACCTCATCTCTACAAAAAATATAAAAATTACCCAGGTGTGGTAGTGTGCCCTGCAGTCTCAGCAACTTGGGAGGATGAAACAGAAGGACTGCTTGAGCCCAGGAGTTTGAGGCTGCAGTGAGCTATCATTACACCACTGTACTGCAGCCTGGGCAATAGAGCGAGACTCTGTCTCTAAAAAAGAAGAAAAAAAATTAAATTATCTTGGACACCACAGTACAGAGCTATCAAAATATATCTGACATAATTATAATCCTTTCCTCTTGAACTTAATTGTTGATAAAATAATACAGAGACTAGAGTAGCCATTAGGGTAGAAGGTGT
This sequence comes from Avahi laniger, assembly GCA_963575035.1. Lineage (NCBI taxonomy): Eukaryota > Metazoa > Chordata > Mammalia > Primates > Indriidae > Avahi > Avahi laniger. The sequence continues at coordinate 27,900 of CAUYSK010096612.1, read as the reverse complement.
TAGGTGATGCAAAAGTCTACTTTGGATAGGCAGACCCCAAAATTACTAATAGAAATGAACCACAAAATTGTGGCATTAGAAAGAGAGACATAAAATTCTAAAACTCAATAAGGAATATTTGATAATAATGTATTTTTTTATTCCATTCCTTTTGTATTATATTTATCAATGCATCTTGTTAAATCATTATTTTTGAAATGCTGCATTCTTAACCTCTTTATAATTGCTGCATTAACTTCTCTATGCAACTTTATGACACTAATATCTCCAATTCCTTCCTTGATAGGAAATATATCAACATCTCCATCATCTATCCCCATGAAACAGCTCTAGCTTACCACTTACTCTTTGCAAATTTTTTATTGTCCTGCATTTCAAATCTGGAATTTCTCTGTTTATCCTGTTGTTTGGTAAGATAGTCCTCATAAATCTATTCTAGCCTCACTGATGGATGGAGAGATTTGCAAAATATTAATAGGTCTGGGATGCAAATATCCAATCATTTACATTAAGTTCTGCTTCTTGACTTGAATATGAAATTGGTGATTTCTGGTCCTATTTATGCCTACTGACCTCAGTTATTCCTATTCTACCTTGATTTTGATCTTTGCTTACTGTTGATTGTGGCACATGGGAAAACGTATTCCTTAAAACTTTCACTATTCTAAAGGGTTTGTAACTTGTTGCTTACTCTGGTCTTCGGCAACTGTTATATCTCAGTTGCTTCCTCAGATCCTGACAGCCATGTAGTAACCTCCAATTTATTGAAATCAACAAATTTCTATGTAGGGTGACCGATGTGACCACACAATTTATTTTTCAAATCAAGCATGCCACTCGTGAAACTGAAAGGTTTTGGACTAAGAATTTACAGTTGACCCTTAAAAATCATGGGTTTGAATTGTGAGATTCACTTACACATGGATTTTCTTCCAACTTTGCCCCCCCTGAGACAGCAAGACTAACCCCTCCTCTTCCTCTTCCTCCTCAGCCTACTCAATATAAAGATGATGATGAAGACCTTTATGAAGATACCTTTCCACTTAGTGAATAGTAAATATATTTTCTCTGCCTCATGATTTTCTTAATAACATTGTATTTTCTCTAACTTACTTTATTGTAAGAATACAGTACCATAATACATATAACACACAAAATATGTGTTAATTGACTATTTATGTTATTGGTAAGCCTTCCAGTCAACAGTAGGCTATTAGTAGTTAAGTTTTTGGAGACTTAAAAGTTGTATTTAGATTTTTGACTGCATGAGGAGATGGCCAGTACCTCCAACCCTTGCATTATTCAAGGGTCTACTGTACTTTTAAGATACAACTAGACCTACATATCTAATAAAACTGCTTTTAAAAATAAAATTCTAATAATAATAATATCCTGTTAAAAATTGAAAATCCAGGGCAAATAATGAACTAACTAACAGATATCATCTGAGATTATATCAGAGAAACTGGGGTACAGGGCCACTCTTTTCATAACTTCCCTGGGCTTACAGAAAGTATTTTTGGATTAGTTATGATCAATTAGACGGATTGTTATCTGAAATCTTGTCTTTTTTGGCAATTCACCCTATAAATAGCCAACCGACAAATGGAAACTCATTTACAATGGACCCCGTGTCCTTTTAAATGTATACAATTGTAGCTTGATTAAACCTCTAATTTTTCCTGAGATGTACTTTGGCTTATTAAAATGTGTAATTTTCAAGTTCAGTATTCATGGAGTAGTTCTTTGCTAGCTGTTTAGCATGTTAAAATGTAGAATTTCCATGTTCAATATAGGGTACACCATCAAAAAGACCGATACAGATAATTTCACATGGAGAAAGAATGAGTGGCTTATAAAACCTTCTACTGTCTCGTAGACAGTATTGAAGGGAGTGTAGATTTATTATTAGATAAAGAAGTTCAGTTGAGTTAGGTTGAAGTCCACAGAGCTAAGAATACTAGGTTAGAATTAATTACTGGCCAGATGCTAATAAACAAACAATACTTTTTTAAATCAAGTTTTTTTTTTTTAAGACAAATAATTGTTTATAAAATTGCTGCAAACCAAGGAAAACCACTCCCCTCTAAATAATACCGTGCTGGCTGGACTGTTACGTTAAACCAAGTTATAAATGATCAGCACTTGAGTAAGAAAGGAGCAAGAAAATTAAACTGGGGAAGTGCACAGACCCTATGCAGTGATCTCATTCCACACACCAGGGCTAAAACTTACATCCAAAAAAGCAAGTTAAATTCTCCAACTATGCCAAGAGCTATTCCCTCAAGAAACATAGAAAACAGTGCTTTCCCAGTGGTCCATTTTGACAGATTCCTCCAATAATAACAGCAAGCAATTTGCATGCAATCTAACCCGCCTTTAATTAAATTGTTACCTCATTCACTCTCTTAAAGGCTAACTTGTTTCTCCAAACAGATGTGACATAATTACCAGTTCCAAGAGATTGCTTCTCAACTGAGCCAACTGTATTTTCCTCCTCTCTCTATTAAATGCTAAAATTTTCACTGGTGTCTTGGAGGACAGTTAATATCACTGAGCAATTTAACAATTTCAGAAAATTGTCCACAACACATCTAGCAAAATAGGATGTATTTTATGGAGCATTTCACTTGATAGTACAGTAATGAAAAATTTGCCACTACAAAGAATTTAGGACTTTTTTTTATTTTTTAAACAAACACCAAACTGAATAGTAGGCTATTCTTTCTACTCCTTGCCTCCCTTGGTGGGAGGAGAACCATAAACATTCAATTGTTGGATTGTTGCTTTATTCACCAATTGCATTAATTCAAAATGTCTCTGGTTGGGTAACTGAAACCAATATCCATTATCCATTCCCTACATTCCAGCCTATTTTTCCCTAGTAGTCACAGTGGATTGAGATGGGGCCAACTGCCGAGTCTCAAGCGTGCTTCCTGCTCAATCAGAGAAGAGGCAACAGACTGAAGAAACAGAAATGGCCCTGGCAGAACCACTGTAGGCACTGTGGGGTCCTCCTTGGTCCTCCCTGAGAAAAGGCTTATTGTCTCTTTGTCACAGTAAGAACTATTCAATGTCTCTCTTCTGGAGAAACAAGCTATAACAGAATGCAACTGCCCACTTCTTAACGCCACATTGGTAATATTAGACCACTCAGTGATGCTGTGCATTTCAATATTTTTTAGGAATCAAATATTTCAAAGGTCACCAGCTGGTTTTTTTTTGTTGTTGTTGTTTATTTTGGTTTGATTGGTTTTCTGGTGACTTGTAGTTTAAACTGTGTTTTTAGGGTGTGGTAAGAGGAAAACATAAGAGAAAGAGGAGGGGAAAAAAACAAGAACAAAAAAAGAGGAGAAAGTTGGGGGAAGAGGCTTGGAGCACACTCACCTATTGTTTTTTAATTATGTGAATTTTACATGTAACCCAAATATCTTGTAACCCAGATTATAACTAAATGAAACAGTAAAAGGATTCCGCTTTTGACTTATATTTCTCAGAAAATATTTTTCAGTGCTATTTACCATTTTTTTTTTTAAGTATTTCTAGACACATGGGGTGTTGCATGTCTCTGTTCACTTTGAATTAGCCATGGCCATGTGGTTTGTTTCCACCAAGGGCACGTTAGCTAAAGGGGTCTGTGCCACTTCTGGGCACACATCTGAAGAGCCAGGACATGGTTCCTCACTTGCTCTGTTCTTCTGCTGCAGCATATTGGTGATGTGATAAATGGTGGCTGCTCCATCACCGGGCCTCGGAATGTGAGTGACACAGCGCACGGACCCTGCCAATCTAGAACAGACTGTAGCCAGACTGACAAATACACTTTTCTCTGTCCAGCTCCTCTGCCGAAATCTGATTAAAAGAATGCCTTTCACGTAAAGTCTGTATGCCCCTTGACTCTTCTCCGCATCCCTGTCTGAACTCTAGACATGTCAGGAGAATCACACTGAGTGATGGAGGAGGAACGGAAGGACACAGGGGAAAGAGTGACCACACCGGCCACATTCTTTTCTCCCCTGTAAGCTTATGAGTCAGGTAATCTAAATAACATGTGAGTGAATGAAAATTTTACGTTCAACTTTCCTACACTTAAAATTTTATATTAAATTTTTATTAAAGTTCTTTAATATTTAGATGAGAAATATACTTCCATAATTCAAAATTCAAAAGGTAAAATCAATGTATACAATGAAAAGTCCCCATCTTAACCTTGAACCTGCCAGCCCAGGTCCTAACCCCCAATTCCCAAACTTTTTTTTTTTAATCCCAGTCATGTCTGCTTTCAGAGATTTTTAGATGACCATATAAGAACACAAATATACCACTTTCTTATCTCACCATATTCATTCAATAAATGGCACATGTGACTATGTAAGGTTCAATGGGAAGGAAAGGATAAGGGATGAGCCTCCTAACCCTGTAGGTAAGACAGAAACGGATATGTAGGAGTAGGCGATTAGGAGACAGGGCTGAGACCAGATGCAGGGGCTTGCAGGGTAGGTGCAGGTGTTAACTAAGAGAGAACAGAGACATGTTGCCAGGAATTCCAGGGAAAGGAAAAAAACAGGTGCAATGTCTCTAAGGAACAGAAGAAATGGCAGGTCCAAGCAACCATCAGCCATAGTTAGAGATGTGAATGCCATTCTAAGGAGTTTGGATAATTTATACTGTTGGAGGTGTGGTGGAGGATACATGTGATCAGATTGGCATCTAAAGAGATCATTTCCTAGTATTCTACTACTACTGGTGGCCTTTGTGGTTCACTTTCCAAAGTGTCTTCCTCTCTATTAACTAATTTGATCTTTGCATTAACCTCTAAGGTGGGTCTCATTCTATCATTGTCCAGATAAATGGTAACTCAGGTGCCAAAATGTCACAGCACATAGCTGGTGAGTGAAGCATCACATACTCCCTGTTGCCATCAGGGAGTATGTGAAGCATCACATACTCCCTGATGCCCAGGATTGATGAAGAGAGCCGATTAGCCAGAAGAGAGTAGAAGAGAGTATTGACTCTGTCCCAGGCTTATATATTTTCTGTAACTTGGAAAAAGGAAATAAGAAAACATGAGACACAGGAATAAAATAAAATTAAACTAATTGTGCAAGTTTATTCCTCTCTAGGGATTATCAGCAAAATGGCAAAAATATTATCTGAAATTGGGAACTTGTACAACTATTCTACCAGCAGATTTTCTAAGAACTCTGCAGAAATGCATACAAACGAAATATTTTCTTCAAGAGTTGGAGATTAGCAATTAGAAAACTATTTAGAACCAAAAATGGAGTAGTAATTACCAATTTACCAACTAACAAAACTTAAAAAATTTTCTTTTTTTTGAGAATGCTGTTGTTCCAAGAATAACTAGAATGTGAAAATGTTCAATGAATAAATGCATTTAGGTAGGAAAAATTGCATTTAATTAAATGCAAGTCAATGTGCCAGAAAATAATTATGCATTTTATTTCCTTCAAAAAAGGACATGTGTATATTGCTATCTCTGCAAATAATACAATAAAAGATTTCAAACTGTAAACATGTCCATCTTCTTTGTCAATGTTAAACAATTCATTTGCAGAAAATTGTATGGTGTATGTAAAACCACACTTATCATTTACTGTGACAGTGCTGATAAGAATAAGAGAAGAAGATTTAAATGTCAGAATAGTTCAGGTCGAGTATTTTTCCTTCCTAGCATGCTTTAAGAATATATATTTTTAACAATTATGCTATCTTTAGAGCCAACCCACAGGACACAACTAATTTTAGTTTTAAGTTTATATAACAACATTTTAAATGAAATATGATACAGTAGTCATCATATATCAAAATGGTAAATAATTTTAGAAATAAAAATATATGTTCAATATATTTAACAAATGAAGTGAAGTTGCTAACCATAAATTTTACTTCTTTACTAGTTTGATTATTTTTTGGGGGGGGAAATTGCATGCCTTATAAGAAAATATTAACCTTGGAGAAATAAAAACACAGGAATAACATAAGCAAGAAAAAATAATCATATATACACATATATATTTAAAAAATAGTGGCATACCATATACACTGCTGTTGGACTTTTTAGTATCTTTTAAAAAGAAGACTACTTGTAAATATATGTTAAGACCTTAAGACTGCACACAAACAAGCAAAAGCCACTAATTTAGGAGAATCTCTACTCCACAGAAGAATTATGCCTTGGGCCAGGATTATGGCATGGGAATGTTTCCTACCACCTATTGCATGGAATTTATCCTAGATTGACATTTTGGTTCCCCATCCTGAAAATTCAGAAGGGCCAGAGTTGCCATGCAGTAGTCCAGGGTAGACAGTGCAGCAAGCTGGCAGAGGTTTTTCTACATACTTAGCCTCAGGAGGTGGGTAGGACATAGTTCAGCAAGCCCTTATGGGAAGGCACAATGAAGGTGACCTGGATAGGACCTGCTGCCCTGAGCCACTGCTTTCAGTGCAAAGGGCATGTCTGGGTGTTTGTTTCTTCAAAAAGCACACACTGAGAACTCATTGTGCATCAGGCACTGTGCTAGGCACAATCTAGAATAGCAATCTACTGCCTGTGCAACAGACTCTCTCCCAGCCTGTTCTGTCAACTGAGGATGGAGGGAGTTACTAAGCAAATAAGTGAATAAATGAATTTGGAGTTAGAAATTGTGCCAAGTGATTTGGTTTGGCAGAGATTGGTCTTTGTTATGGAAAAGGCATCATTGGTCCCAGGCCTTGAATGAAACATGTACTCTGGTTGCTCTGGCTACCACAGTGGGTTTCTCTAGTGCAGCTGGCAGTGTGAGAAGGAAGGAGAATGACCAGGTATCAGTCTCAGGTGTACCAATTGGTGTGTCTAGATGTGAACGATTAGAGTATCTCAGAAATTTGTATCATGAACACAAATATGAATACAAATGCTAATAGCAAAGACTGCCAGCATGTATGTATGGCCCCAGGCACTGTTGTTAACTGTTTTAGGCATGACTTCATTTAAGCCTCATGGCCACTCTACCAGCAAGTTAGGACCTATCTCATGACTGCCATGTTGCAGAGAAGGAAACTAAGTCTTAGGGAGGTGAAGACACTTGCCCACCACCGTAAAAAAACACTTGCCTGACTCCAGGATTTGGATCCAGTCAAGCTGACATTTGAGCATGGGCTCACAGTCACTAATAAAGGATGTATAGTAAAGATAAGGAAGAAAGATCTGGTAAAAGTTTACTCCCCTACTTGCAGAAAAAAACGACACTTGGAGACGGTGTGAACTATTTGCACACACAGTGAACTCTCAGGTCCACTACCATCAGTGCCCATATCACGGTGGATCACACCACGCTCTATACTGCCAGCAAAGATGCTAGCATTTGAGACAGTACTGGTTTCTTATATGTCTTAAGTACCTGTACATCCCTAAAGACTAGAAGAGGCTATAGAACCCAAACCAAAACATTTGTTGTATTGGCTGTAAAATATTTGAATTTTCAAACAATGCAAACAATGTGTATGGTACAAAAGAGAATTTAAAGGTATTTAAAATGTCCTTTCGACTTTGTTAGGCTGCTTTCTTTAGCTTCTTTGTACCTCATGAGTTGATTTTATACATGGTTTCAATCAAAATGACCTTTTCCTACATTAATAATCTGCTTTAAAAAAATCACTGAAATATTGCATCCAGCTCAGTCGTAATCTTTTCTGTAATCTTTTAGTAAATTCCTTATATTACGTAATCTAAAAAGTAATCTTTTCTGAATTCCTTTAGTAAATTTCTTACATTACGATTTTTAAAAAAAAATATCAGTGGGTTATTATTAAAACAGTAGAAAGATCAACTTGTTCACCTATGATCTAATAGACTAGAAGCTTAAAGAGAGCAATGATATCTGTTTTATTTACCAATGTATCCCCAGCACCTAAAACAGTGTCTACCAAGTACTAAGCACTTAATATATACATTTGTTGAGTGAAGTAATAAAAAATAACAATAAAAACTTTATGAATCAAACACAAATATCCACAAATACTTAACTTTTTGTGTCCTTTTATTTTTATTCAAATGTAGCAAATTACTAAATCTATTTTCTTATTACAAATGTGAGAGAGCTGAGTACATCCTTTGAAATACTTCAGTGCAACAGATTTTGAAAGGTAGATATTGGCACACAAACCAAGGATACAATAAGCTTATGTGAGTTTAAATAACAACCAAAAGTACCCTACATTTTATATATCAGAGTACATAAATATGATTATCTGCTGTATGAACTCTTTATCTTCTCTTCATTGAACATGTGATATAAAGTATTTGGAAATGATTCTGTATATCTTTCTGGCTTCCTAATAACAGGAACAATTATACAGTTGTTTGATTTTCCCCAGTGTAACTCCTGCATGGTGTATTGTGTTATTTAATATTGTATTGGTGTTCAATAGGCCAGAGGAATATATGGGAAGGCATTTCTCCATGAAATAAACATAAGAAGAAAACAGAGGAGTGCTATGAAAAAAGCAATAATTATATTTTTCTCAGAATTATTATTTTTTCATTCGTATCTGAAATATCCCATAAATACATAAGCTATTGTAGTTATTAGTCACTAGGGAGGTCATCATAAAATACTTATTTTTGAATGAAAATCACATACTAATTCAGACTTAGATAAACATCTCGGCATGAGGGCAGACTCTGAGAAGCTCAGTAATGTCATTTTGCCAATAGGATGAGGCTTTTTTTTTTTCCCTTGAGTTTTCAACCCTGACACATGATACAGGAAAATTTGTGGATAATTTGGTGAATTTTTATATGGCATGCACACAGAATAACTAAACAAAGGCCAGAATGTCTGCTTTTCCAATGGCCCCTGCAGCACTTGGGACCCCCTACCACTACCACCATGTGAAAAATCTAGGCTCAACTGCTAGAACGTGAGAGACCATGTGACACAGAAACAAGACATCTCAGTTAAGGACACCTTCAGCCAGCCTTCAACTCATCTGGAAGTTGATAGCACTCTCATTAGTCATTTCAACCAAGATCAGCTTAGCATGACCTACATCAGCAGAACCGCCCAGCTGAGCCTATTCCAAATTGCAAATAGCAGAAACATGAGCCTAAATAAAGGATTTCTTAAGTCACTAAATTTTGGGGTAGTTTGTTATACAGCAAAAGCTAATCCATTGGCCATGGGTTGGGCACTATTATAGCATCATATGTCTCTGAGAATGAATCACAAACTCTAACTATCTTCTTTATTGGATGTTCCTCCCCTTGACAATGTAATGTCTATGAGGACAGAGATCTTTCTTTGACAAATTATTTTACCATTGTATCTCAAGCTCCAAGAAGAGTTCATAGTTATTAGGTGCTCAACAAGTATTTGTTGAGTAAATAAGTAAATCTATCTACTAGAACTATTTTGAAGGTTAAATAAAATAACATGTATTTTTCATATTTCAATTTCTTAGCTATTTAGTTAGCTATAGGAATAGATTTTTGTTGTTTACTTATTATCTTCCTAAAAGATAGATAATGACCAAGAAATGAAAAGATATTTGGAAAGTCATTGTCATATAAAAGGAAATGAGGATCTGAAGTATTTGTGAAAATATTATGCACTAAACCAGTAAATGCATACAGTGATTCAAAATAAACACTCCCTTATAAAGAAGGCTAAATTTCTGTAGTTAATGAGCTTCTTGCATGTTTAGTATTTATTAACTAATTTTAAAAATGCATGAGAATTCAGATATTTTTCCATACTTTATTTATTCAAAACATTCTGTACTTTAAATAAAAAGAAATTTTGTTCATCTTATTATTTTTTTTAAATGACTTCCACACATAATAATTGACATAATCAATAAGTCAAGGCAATTTTTGGATCTACAGAAAATCATCTAAAATTATAATCCAGCAGCCACAACCAATCTATTTTATGGTCAAATGCATGGTTAAATTTTTTATAATTAATTGGTTTGTAACTGTTGTGAGCAGCCTTCAAACACTAAAAAAAATATTTGTCTTGTTTTTCCAAAAGTGGCAAGGATGAGATGGGTGATTTGAATGGCAATTTTCTCCTCAAAATATATTTAATAATTGCTGGCAGAATTGCATCCAAAATATTGTCTTCTGAATTACTTTCCAAAATTAATTTTAGACAGATGGTATTTACCTAAATCCTCATACATGATTTTTAAGTTCAATAACAAATATCAGATGGGTATTTCAAATATTCAACAATGCATTTAATAAATTAAAAGTTCAACGTATTGCTATTAATATATATGGGCAGCAATTATACCCCAAATAAGATGCTTTTTATTTCCAAACTTCAATGTTTTTTCTACATAAAAAGCATAAGCCTAAATTAAAATTTTGTACATTTTTTCATTTCCAAGTGATTTAATTCATTAGTACATCTAGTGTATGATTACTTATCAAATTCTTTAGATGCATATATTATAAATGACATTCACTGTAATTATAACAGTCTTTTAAATTTTATGTCACGTAAGCTTCTAATATCGTCAAAGTAGTTCAGACTCAGCATACAGAGATAGCATATAGACTGGCTTTTATTCATGCAAGCCCTTTACAAGGGCTTTTATTTATGCAAGCCCTTCTTTGACTCTGCTTATAAAATAAGGATAACTTCCCTTACCCAACTTTCAGCATTATAAAAATGAGTGTGAAGGCTAATTTTTAAAGTATCATTAGGAATATGAAGGTATGGTACTAGAATCGCCACTGAATATTTCATGGGATACAGGTCAACTTAATGCATGTATTGACTTACTGTCTGCTCAGCCACAGTATTTTCCTGGCCTGATTTCTATGTTATACTCACAGAAGATGGCATTTAAGAACATCCTTAGCCAATCCCATGTCAAAAAGTACTCTGGGAAGAAAACCTACTACCATCAGTGGCTTTAAGGTATGGCCTGTTGATCTTGTCCATCAGCATTTCTTTAAGAGGACCACAAGAAACAGGAAAAAACTGAGAAAATCTCTCATTATTAACCATTTCAAAGTAGGGATACAAATGAATTATCCCACATTTTTAGAGAGTAAGTTCCCTTTAAATGTTGTAAGTTGGTGACATACCTTCACTGCCGTATAAAACACAAGCCTGTCATTTAGTCTTCTCATTCAGTTCACACTGAGCGCTTATTATGTGCTGGGAACAATACTAGACACTGAGGATAAAGCTGCAAATACGAAAGCAATGCCCATGCTCTCCTTACGGCTTTCATCCTTTATGGGGCAGCCAGAAAACAAGGAAGAAAACCTAACAAATATAGAAGATAACATCGTATTGTGATAAGTCTTTTCAATAGGGCAAACTATGTTACCATAAGAGTGCAAGGTCCTGTGGGGGAAGGACCCTGCATTACTTTGAATAGGGTGAAGCAAGCACTATGAGGAGGCAATAATTTTGCTGAGCTGGGAAGATCTGGAAAAAAAGACTGAGAGGATGAAATACCAAAGACAAAGACCCTGAGGTAGGAAAAAGGTTGGGTATTGAGGCTGATCCAGGTCAGTGGCATGATTAGGTAAGAAAGGCAGATAAGGCTGAGTTCAGGAGAGACAGATTCTCATTTTGTGGATATTAGTCCTGTTTCAAACATCAGCTGAGCTGAGAGTGCAGAGTCTGAAGCCAAAATGTTGAGATCTCCATTTTGACCCTGTTTCTTACTGACTGCGCTAACTTGCTTTACTGTCTATACGATTTTGCTTCCTTAACTGTAAAATAGATATAATGATAGGCATTATTTCAAAAGATTGTAATAAAATTAGATGAATTTATGCAAGTGAAGGGACTAAAGTGGTGACTAACCATGGTGAGCACTGAATAAATACATGTTGATGCTCTCAGTTCATTGTTGTTATTCTCCTCCTACTCATGGATTCATTTCTCTTCCTCTTCTCTATAAGATTATTTTTAGAAAGAAGATTTTTAAACTAAATGTCAGAGAGGGAGGAAAGAAATCTCAGAGTAAGACAATAAAGAGGAAAGAAAATGGAAAAAGAACAGGTATTGAGTATTAAGGGCATGATGTTTGGTCTTCTCACATATTGTGGCTCAATCATCATCATTAATAACCCTGTGAAATACGTAAGTATCATCTGCATTTTACAGAACATGAAAATGAAGGTTAATGAATAAGTTACCTCAAGGTCCAAAAGAATCCTGTGCTAGAGCTACTATGCAAATGAGAGGTAGCAGAGAAGGAAAGAAGGAAGAAAGGAAGGAAGGAAAGAAGGAAGAAAGAGAGGGAGGGAGGGAGGGAGGAAGGGAGGAGTAAGTTACTTAATTACATTGGAAGGAAGAGAATTGTAGAAATTTGAGCAATAACAAAAAGTAAAAATTTACCCAGAAAACTGACAAAGGGAATATTGTGACACATTTAAAGAACATCCAGAATTATAGACTACGAAAAAGCTTATTTTTCTCTCCTCTTTTAGTTCCTGAAGGATTTCATTCACTCTGGCAGCTGTTTTTTTTTTCTTTTCTGACTTAAGCATGAGCTAGCTTCTGAAATGAAAGAGAATGTTCAAGTAGTTAACACATATCACTAATTTTAAAATACTGTGATAGATCATGGAATTTTTCCCTACCACAACAACACAAGACCTATCTTGTCTAGAATACACTCTTATGTAATTTGAATTAATTTCCTGGTAATTATTGTCTTAGAATTCCTTAAACACAAAACAATTCAACCTAAAATACCCCTGAACATCTACAGAACAATCTAGAGAAAAAGAAATGGAAAACTTAAAAAGCAAAAGGGAACAATGTTCCAGAATGTTTTCTTATAATCTTCTTGTTTATCAGATACTCAAGATACTACATTTTAATTCCTTTTCAGAATCTTCTAAAATGAAAATGCAGACTCATACTCCAAGGAAAGGACTACCAGTTCCAATCATGCTAAAGCACATAGCACTCCAAAAACATCATGGAAAACAAAGTAGCATAATCTTATCATTTGCTACTTTCTGAAAACTACGGAGATTTGATAAATTTTCCAGAGATGCAAAACAAACCAAAGCCTTTTATCTACCCTAAATAGTACTATCTTTGGAACCTGCCATAAAATTAAGCCACTAGCTAAAATCAAATATTGTATAATCACAGCCTTGGAATTAGATGAAAATTAAATTCATTATACAACCTAAATAAGAAAATTTAATCAATGATATATTTGCTTTTGTTCTAAACTCAAACTGTTTTTAGAATAAGTTTTTTAAGTCAGTGTCAGTGTTCATTTTTGCCACTTTCTCATCCAAATAATAAAACAAGAAGGGGTGCCTTTGATTACCAGAAGTTTGAGAAATCAGTGAAAGATGGCTGACATATAAGGATTGATTGAAACAGAAATTCATAGTGCAGGGGTAAACTTTTGCAGAAGAGGACAGCTACCCATGAGTATTCAAACTTGAAGATGGCCGGTGTAGGGTGCAGAAGTGGATGTTGGTGTCACCATTGGGAGGTACAAACACCAAACTCATTTCAGTGGTTACCTCATGGGAGAGAAAGAGATTGGAGATAAAAAGATAATATTGGGGGAATTTTATTTTATCCAAACTGTTTTACCTCTTTACAATGGGAATGCTATTTTTTATGGACTTATATGATTAAAAAAAATAATTTTTAAAATAGAAAAATGAACATATATAAAAATGAACATTATATATTTTATATATTATATATTTTTATATTATATATGTATGTGTGTGTGTATATATATATATTTATAAACCTTTGCTTTATAGAAATTGATACATGAAAACAAATTTCCAAATTCAAAACTAAGTCATTATAGGAAGTCTATCTCTGGGAATATCTGTGCTTATGTTTGATTCTACTACATATTCTAAGACAGATATTCTTAGTTTCTGACATATGTTTACATTGTCATTTGGGCACAGAGGAAATGCATCACTTTCCCCTACTTTATCACACTGAAACTGTGACTCACTAAATTACCTCCCCAACATAGGTACAGGAGGAAATCCGACCCAACAAAAAAAAATATTTCCTGTTTAAATTATTTATTTCCCCCACCCATGTTACCTAAAAAACAAACAAACAAGAAATGGCAATTATGTCAAACATTTCCTTAAAATTTTCTTTGATGCAAACTTACAAAAGAACTATTCGAACAGTTTATCAGCATCGCCAGAATTCCATTTGGAAGATGCAGTTAACAATGCAAACTACATAAAAGTGAGTGACTCACACATGCAGTCAAAGAACTTCTTTACAAGTCAAAAGAGTTATTTTCAAAAGCCTAAATAATGGAACTCTATGTAAGTAAACAGGACCTGGGTAGCTTAATTTTCTTTTTTCCTTTTTTTTTTTTAACAAACAGAGAAAGGCTGATTGGAAAAAGATGGTTGACAAAGCAACCTTTTGTTAAAAATGAATAGGTCTGCTTGTAAATGATGTGGCCAAGACAAATAACACAATTTGGAGACAATTACTTTAGCATATCACATCTTGAATCAAGAATATGTATTGATTTCTAAATCAATTTAGTTATTTCCACTTTCAGTCAAAATGGAGTAACAGGTACCAGAATTACCCTCCCACCTGAAACAACAACAACAAATAGCCAAAATATATGAAACAACAAGTTTTAAGACACAGAACACCAGATAACAAAGGACAGTGATCCCTGGGTAAAGGTAAACATAACCCAACTTGCTGTCTTGAGAGAGTTGGCAGCCTATGGAATGGGAGGAAGAACCCAGGCAGACCCCAGGGATTCCCTGAGTTGAGGAAATATAGCTGGTTCTCCAGGAAGACTAAGGCAATTGAGTCCACAAAAAAAGAGTATAGAAAAGAAAAAGCTTCAGAGAGAAAGAACTCTGGACATCTGGACAGGGCTCATTGAGTGTTCACCTGAGTATCGACTACCCAGGGCTGAGAAAAAAACTACCCACAAGAATGAGAGGTGACAAGGGTCAGCTTGTAGGTACCTGCTGCCACCAGCCAGACAGGAAAAGTGGTCTAATATAAAAGTCACTGGAGTCCCTGAAAGAGATGGAGGGGCAGAAAAACATCTGCGAAAATAATGTCTGAAAAATTTTCAAATTTGATGAGAATAAATTTAAGCCCTGTAGATGCATTTCCTCTGTGCCCAAATGATAATGTAAACGTACGTCAGGAGCTAAGAATATCTGTCTTAGAAAATATAATATATCCAAGGAGCTCAATGCATCCCACATACAAGAAACATGAAGAAAACTGTATCAAGGGATATCATAATAAGATTGTTGAAACCAGTAATAAAGGGAAAAATCTTAAACCAGAGAAAAAGAAACCTCAAGAAATGGGGAAATTCCTTGAAAGACACAGACAATCAAAGCTCACTTAAGAAAAATAGGTAACTTGAAGAGTATTATATGTATGAAAAAATTTGATTTGATAGTTAAAAGTCTTCTCACAAAGAACACTCCAAACCCAGATGGCTTCACTGGTGAATTCTACCTCCAGTCTCCACAAGCTCTTCTAGAAAATTGGAAAGGAGGAAATATGCCAATGCATTTTACCCCAATAGCAAACACCTCAATACCCAAATCAGACAAAATCATGAGAAAAGAAAACTACAAATCAATATTCTTCATCAACATAAATGCTGAATTGGAAACAAAATTTTACAAACTGAATCCAGTAATATATACAAAGATTATTACAACATAACCAAGTGATAGTATCAACCCAGGAAGGTAAGGGTAGTTTTATCGTTTAAAAATCAATCAACTTAATTCACCATAATAATAAACTAAAATGAAAAATCATATGGTCATCTCAATGGAGGCAGAAAATACATTTAAGGAAATCCAACACATATTCCTGAAAAAAACTCTCAGGAAACTAGGAATTTTCTCAATCTGATAAAGGACATCTATGAAAAGTCTACAGCTAGTGTCACATTTAATGATGAAAGAATGAATGCTTTCTGCTTAAGATCAGGAACAAGAAAAATGTGTCCGATCTTGTCACTACTACTGTTCAACATTGCACTGGAAGTTCTAGCCAGTGCAGTAAGGCAAGGTAACTAGATTAGAAAGGAAAAATAACACGATGATCTTGTAGAAAATCCAGTGGAATCCATAAAAATCTATTATGAGTAATAAACAATTTTAGCAAACTGTAGGATTCAAGATCAATATATAAAAAACAATTTTATTTCTATATACTGGCAAAAATAACTGGGAATTGAAATTAAAAACAATAGCATAAAATATGAATTATTTAGGAATAAATCTGAAAAGAGATGTGAAAGACTTACAGATTGAAAATTAAAAAACAACGCTGAAAGAAATTAAAGAAATAAATAGATGGAGAGAGAGAATGTTCACAGATTGAATGACTCAATATTTTTAAAAATTAATTTTTCTCCAAATTCATCTATATATTCAATGCAATTCCAATCAAATCCCAAATTCTTTGTAAATATTGACAAATTGATTCTAAAACTCATATGGAGATGGAATGAATCTAGACTCAACAGAGCTTTGAAAAAGAAGACAAATGTGGAACAAAGATTACCTATTTTAAGACTTTTTATAAAAATTTTTATAAAGTCACAATAATCAAGACAGTGAAGGATTGGCAAAAAAGACAAATAGTTCAATGAAACAGAAGAGAGAGTCCATAAACAGACTCATACCTATATGAGCAACTGATATTCAACAGAAAAAAGGGAAAATTTAGTAGAGAAAGGCTAGTCTTTCTAACAAATGGTGCAGGAACAATTAGATATACACAGGCAACAAAGAAAAAAAGATCTTCCGCCCAATCCATACCTCACACCATACACAAACACTAACTCACAATAAATTGTAGACCTAAACACAAAACCTAAACTAAAAAGTAAAGTATTAAAGAAAATAAAGCTTACAATCTTTTATTTAGGCAAATTTTTTTATATATGACACCAAAAGCATAATCTATAAAAGAACAAATTGATAACTAGACTTCATAAAAGTTAAATACTTCTGCTCTTTGAAAGATAGTGTTACAAGAATGAAAAGATAAGTCACACACTTGGAGAAAATATTTGTAAATCATATATCTAAAAAAGGATTTGTATCCAGTTATATATATAAGTAAGGAACTCTCAAAATTTGAAAATAAGAAAACACACCGTTTTCCCAAAATTGGCAGAAGATTTAAATACTTTACCAAATAAAAAATCTGTATGGCAAATAAGCACTAGAAAAGATGCTTCACATCATTAGTCATTAGAAAAATGCAAATTAAAACCGTACTGAAATATTCCTATCCATGTATTAGAATGGCTAACATTAAAAAGATCATATCATATCAAGTGTCGGTAAGGATGAAGAGTAACTGGAATTCCCATACACTGCTGGTGGGACTGTAAACTCATACAAATGCTTTGTAAAACAGTTTTTCAGTTTCTTAAGAAGTTAAAAAAAAAAAACACCTGCCATACAATCCAGCTTTACCACTGCCTGGTATTATTTATGTACAATAAATGAAAGCATATGTCTGTACACAAAGATTTACATAAATGTTTACAGCATTCATGGGACAAAATAATAACCCATTTCAGTTTATGGGATGAAATAATATCCCATAAACTGAAAACTGAGTTGTTTCCATCAATAGGTCAATGCTGCAGTAACAAACAGCCCCCAAATATCGGTAGCTTAGGAACAGCAAGTGTTCATTTCTTGCTTACATGATATTCAGCTTTTCACTCCAGACTCTGGCTGAATGACCTAGAAGATCGCCTGGCAGAACTACTCAGTGGCTCTCAAATTTTTTTTGCTCAGAAATGGAGCACATTGCTTCCCTTACATTTCATTGCTCAAAGCAAGACACGTGTTCAAGCCTCACGGCCATGGGGTAGGAAGGATATTCTTTTTGAAGGAAGGCCAAGTAGAGAGGAGCAGCAAATATTTTGACAGTAATACAACCTACCACAGTACTAGAGTCTTCCCTTGCCTGGTTCAAGACATTTTTATATTGTCTTTCGCCTGGATTCCTTCTATCTTGTCCCCAGAAATGACCAGATTGCTTGAACAGGCCAGCAGATTTATCAACAAGGAGGAAGGGCTCCTCATTAAAAAAATGAAAGGTCTAACCCAGTAGAACCACTGGGGCCCCAAAACTTCCTAGAGAATCCCAAATTTGCAGAAGAATACAGCTGCTCTTTAGACGCAGATATAGAAGGCTGCAAGGTGAAAATGATCAGATTAAAAAGTTCTCTTTCACATCAATACTTCGGAACAGTAAGAACTTTCGAGAGCTATCCCTGGTCCTATCGTTGGCTGTGATGCATCTGCACTCTGGCCGACCTTAGGCCACCAGGACCCTGCCAAGAGTTCTGTGCTGCTTCTGTGGCTTGGGCCCACCTGATTCCTGGAGGCAGTTATGATTTTCATCACCTGCTTGACCCAAACCAGAACTTGCTACAACGTAAACATTTTGAAAAATCTAGTAAATCATAGATGCCTTTAGGACTCTAAGCATTTAGTGGAGGGAAGGAGAAAAAAAAGAAAAGGTGTGTAGCCAAGTTATGCATTTTACAAAATGAGCAATTATATAAAGACATTTTCTTTTACTTATGTTTATTTCTCGGGGTAATTCAGCTGAAATATTTTAGTTATGTAATATTCATCTTTAATGAAAATAATAATATTCAGCTCCCAGTGGAGCTTTTTTCTGAATTCTCTTAGTACTTTGTTCCTTCCACTGCTAAAGCCATATCCAATATTCTGCCATGCTATAGACGAGTCTGTGTATAGATGTTTACTTTTATGCTATTTACAGGTCTGCATTCACCCTCAACCCACTCTGACCTCCTCGTAATAGACCATGGTATCCTCTTGGAAGCAGGATCCACAGTCTACTCCTCTGTGTTCCCAGCCCCTAGCAGAGCTGCACTTACTTTTAAGGTATTCAATAAATGTACTAGGTATAAATTATTTGATGTCATAAACACTGCTTATCAGTATCACATAAAATGAGGTATTTTATTTAGGAAAATGTTTCCTAATCTCCATTTGTCTTCTCAACATGCCACTGCTGAGATTAAACAGACCTGTAAACCTTTGCCATGTTATATTTTTCATAATAAAAGCTGTCAATTAAATAGTGATCTCTATCTCAGAACTGCCCAGGATAAAGCCATTAAATCTAGAAAATTTACATAAATTCACTGAATTCCTGTATCTGGAGTTTTACTATATTTAAACCTACCCCTCAAAAAAAAAATTGTCGCTAAATGCAGTTCAATAATTTTTGATACTATGTTTTGATAAGAAAACACAAAAATTTTAAAAATACCCATTTGTTAATTACAGAAAAAGTAAGTTTTAAATGATCTAAGTGGGTCCAGAAATGCAAATCCTAACCATTGCCGAAGTGAATTAAAGCTCCTTTAGAGAAACTTCCATTAGTCAAAAAAGATAAGGTAGATTATTCTAAGCACCTCAGGTCATTTCAAGCATGAGCCTTTGAGCAAGAGGAAGCCCTGGTTGTAGTCAGAGGCCTGATGCATCCATACTAGTGATTTTATCTTACTTGGGTTTCCTAGACTCAGGGGCTGAGATGGAGATTCTCGAGTTTGTGATTTATTGAGGGAGGGCACTCAGGAGAAACCTGAAAGGGAGTGAGAGAAGCAGGGTAGGGCAAGGGAGGAAGCTAGCAAAGATTTGGAATTGAGATCAGCCTGATCCCTGGAGAGCTCTGGAGCTAAAGTTCCACCTAAAGGCAAGAAAGTTGCACATTTACGTGCTATGTAAGTCAGTCATTGCCTATTTGTGCCACCCCTGGGAGAAACGTGACATACCCTATCAGGCATCTCAAGGATGAATCATTGGCAGCCGACACACACAGCAGCTGAGGGCTGGGTGTGCCAGCCTGGTAAAAAGGGCTATGGGTGGGGCACCCACACATCTGCTATTGAAAATACTCCACCTTCTTCAGGAAGACCTCTGAAGCAGGTTATGTTATGAATAATTTCATCAAAGCAACTCTTTTATCTAAACAGACCTAGAGTAGCTGCAGAAGTTCTCTGAGGAACTGAAGAACAAATCGGACCTGGAAACTTCACACATTTCCTTCCTCTCTGACTAAAGCCAGTTAAGAAAGACTTGGTGTCTCTCCTGTTGTTGAAGAATCCCAGCCATTCCAGGACAAGTGCAGGACAACTAATTCCACATCAAAAAAAAAAAAGTTTTTGAAAGCCTTTCTGTATGCGGGCAATCACCATAGATGATTATTGCAAAGCAATGCAGGTCCCCAGGATAAAGCCCAGTGTAAGAGAATTTGGTGTCATTTCTATGTCCCCAAGAAGCACTTGCTAACAGGTATTGCTTGGATATCACCACTCCATACTTGCAGAAAGCCAGCCAACCAAACATGGCCAAACTAGTACTCAAAGGGGGAAAAAAAATATTGTGTAACACCTATCTGCAAGTTCTAGGATTTATTTACAGAACTCCTCTAACAGGTCTTACAGAAGTATTTTATTCAAGTGTAAAAAATGTGATCAAAGAAAAAATAACCTGGGAATAGCCAGGACTCCATCTTCTGATTCTATCTGAATAAGCCTTTGAATTCATACACATAGACACGCACACATATGTACACACAAATTCACAGGCGCATACTTTGTAATAAGAAAAAGAGGGAAATATAATGAATGGCTTGTGAACACAAGGCAGTTGAAATATTCACATTTCCTTTCCACAGTGAAGTTCTGAAGGGCTAAAGCCTAATGAAATTGCATTAATGAAATGTCCCTGCATCCAGTCTTGATTAGCATTCAATAACATATTTCTTTTACTCACATTAGATATAACAAAAGTGCTTAGAATCTACTCTGATAGAGAATGCCAATAAACAAATATAGTTTATCTTTTAGATTCCTACAGGAGTGTCAGCAACTCTTAAGATTTTATAATAAAAGCAATTGAGAGAAAAAAATGTTAAATGTATTTAATACATGGCTGATATTTTATCTTTCTGGCTATCAGAAAGATAACTTGAAAGTGGAAAGTGGGAAAAGTAACTGTGGCATTTGACAAATTTATATATCTGAATGGGTTAGAATAAAAGATGTTTGAGAAACTCCATTGATTGGAGTTTGCCTTTGTGTCTGCTTTATCTGTCTTATATAGATTAAGATTTTTTTGTACTTAGTGGCCCAGGACGGCTTGATCAGCTTATCATGCTTCATCGTGTGGTGGCTAAATTACATAGTTATAATACTAATGCTTGGATTTTGCCACCATTACAGCATTGAATTTCATTCATTTATCCATCAAATATCGAGCACTGATGTGGCAGGCATCGGTTTAGGGTCTGACAATATGACAGTGAACAAAAAAAGGATCTTGCTTTTATAGAGTGTACATTAGGGTAGTTGTTCAAAACAGGTTAGGAAATTATCTCAGTCCATTTTCTGTAGCTTATAACAGAATACCTGAAACTAGGTAATTTGTAAATAAAATGAATTTATTTCTCATAGTTATGGAGGCTGAGAAGTCCAAGGTCACAGGGGCGCATCTAGTGAGAAAATCACGTGACAAGAGGGCTGAGCGAGTTAACGTGCTCAGGTCCCTATTCCACTTCTGATAAAGCACCAGGCCTACTCCTGTGATAACCCATTAATCCATTAATCCATGAGTGAATTAATCCATTCATGAGGGCAGAGCCTTCATGATCCAATCACCTCTTAACGGCCTCATCTTTCAATACTGTCACATTGGGGATTAATTTTCAGTGTGAGTTTTGGAGAGGACATTCAAACCAGAGCAGACATATTGTTTAATTTCATAACGAACTTTCTGTCCTCCTAGAAAACCATTCAGAACCTGTAAGTAATGCCTATATAGACACTCTCAGGCTGTTCCCTTTTATTCATTCCTATGGAAAACAGAAGTTTCACTGTTATTATTCATCAAAAGAAGGGTCCTTCTAAATATCCCACTATTGAAAAATGTCAGGACTGAAAGCCTGTAGTTCCTTTAATATTTCAGATAGAAGGTCTTTGATAGGACTATAATAAGCATAATCTGATTGCCTTTTGAATGCTCTTGGCACTGGATTTGATCAGCCAATTAACTCTGATCCCAGTCTGTTATCATTTGCTTGGGAGAGAAAGGTACACCTACCCAGAACACATTTAGTTTCTCCTATTAAAGTGAGTAATAAATTAGTTTACTTGTTTATTACACAGCAGCTGATGGACTAATGGGTCACATAAGAAGTTTTGAGTAGTATGAGGAAATGAGTTAGAGAAGAGAGATTTGTATAGATCATAGTAAGAATTTGAGTCTGAACAATCAAGATCTCACATTTGGTATCTATTCCATAGTGAGTGGGTTCACATTGATGTTTCTTAAATCAAGTCATACGTCCTCATTTAAAAAGCCATTTGCATCAAAAAATATTTTACAATGTCATTTTAACCTACCTGGTACACATTTGGAAACAGTGCATATAATAGCCACTTTTAAGAAATAAATAACAGTACGTGCAAACTTCTTATAAAAATCTACACCTAATTGGATTTCCAGTGGAAACAGTGATTGTTTTGGTCTTACTCACTTCATTGCTTTCTATCTGGTTTTTAATCTCAAAACAACACAGTGAGCTGCTGCCAGTCACAAAACTATTTTATTCAATATAAAACAAAACAACAATACAGTACCTAAGTCATCTACAGGTGACTAAAGTGGTGACTCAGGCAGTTAATTGGGTATTCAAAAGTGCTCTAAATTATGTTCTTAACAAAGGAACTGAAATAGCAACAACAAAAATCAAAATGAAACTTCTCCATTATTGATGATGAATCCGATAACAGATCAAAGTGTGTGAAAAGGGGAAGAATTTTCAACCAGCTAAAATGCAATTGCATAGGGGAAGCCACGCCCAATAGAATGCTGTGTTGAGTTAAAAATATCCTAGAAGTTTCCTACAATAGGTGATCATTTCAAGCCTGTGAAAACTCTGAGAGTGTAGGTTTGAGGGGCAGTTATGGAATTAGAACAGAAAACAAATGCCAGCAACGATGGCATTTCCATTGGCCTGGAAATGCTTCAGGCATTTTATTTTCAGTATAGAATGCTCCAGAGATTTTTATGTTGACACTGAAATTAATTTTTCTAACTCCGCCCAGTTTATTTTTCCACTTGACACTTATAAACATTGAGCCTGTTGACATTTGCATTCAATTCAGTAAGGTTTAATTTTATATTTTCTTTTCTCATAACAATATAACATTTTTTTTTTGGCTTTAACAACAACCTCCTAAAATAGCTTCTTTACACAAAATCTCCATTTACTTACACAACATTGAGACATTATTTTATTTGCCATTTTCTTTCCCTCTTGCAAATGCAAATAAAAATAAATCAATAATAAATTAACATAGGGCTAATTATCCTGCCAATTCTATTTTAAATACATTTACAAACAAAAAAATTTAAACAAGCTTTTCTAACACTAATTTTAGAAACACTTTCAAACCATTTCACATAGTCCAGGGTTTATGGCATAGAATCAATTTCCAGAAGACTTTCCAACTCTTGCTCTTGATTTTGTAAGCTGGGGAAAAAAAATGCTGCTAGAGTTATGAAGTCAGACGTTTCCGAAAACGACTTTGGTTTACAGTAGCGTGTTGAGCATGGTCACAAGTTTCTCAGCACACTTCCCTCCGAGAAAAGGGGTTTATGTCTCCTCCCCTCGATTCTGGGTGGGCTCTGTGAGTGCTTGACCAATAGAATACAGAGGAAGAGATTCTCCACTAGCTTATGGGGCCAGGCTTTAGGAGATTGACAGCCTCCATTTCAGGGCCCCTGGAACACTCTGAGCTACTTGGAAGAAGTTCAACTACCCTGAGGTCGCCATGTTGGAAAGGTCATCTGAGAGACCTTCCCTGGAGAGATCTGAGGCTACAGGACAAAGAACAGGGTGACTAACCACCCCCAGCTCTCCCAGTCCCTGGCACAGCGTGGAACAGACGTTGTGGAGCTGAGGCTAGTGTTCCCCGTCATGCACTGCCCATAGTCATGGCAATAACAATAATGAAATGGTTCTTTTAAACCTCTTACAATAAGTTTAGCAGAAGTTTATCATGGGCATTAGATAACCAAATCCCTCCATTCTGGTTTCTCGAATTCTCCCAGATAGGTCATGTACATTCCCTGCATCTCAGTGTATGACTCCTACATCTAGCGAGGGTTTCAATAACACCTCCGTGGTAGACCCAGAATCTGTGAGTTTGAAGTAAAGCCCAAGTATCTATATTTTTAATGCTGTCCCTATGCGATTGACATCTACATCACGTTGCCCCACGTGGCTGCAGACCAACATTGGAATCCACTGTCTTAGTGGAATGAGCCCTGGGCTCTGCCGCCAATTAGCTGTGCTCATTCAGGCCCAAATTCACCAAATGAGGCCCTCTAGTCTGATGTTCTGTGCCCATTCTGCCTAACGTTTCTCAGAACTTGCCTTAAAAGGGTCCAGCAAGCACATAAAGAACTTCTATGTGACTAATGAATCCATATGATAGCAGTATCATCACTAAACTCTGATTCTTAATAAACCTCTGCCATGTTTAGGGACCTTCTTATATGCTAAGAATAAGGAGAAATGTTTAAATACGTTACAGCTTGACTTTAAGAGGCTTACGATTGATTTGAAGACTTAAAAGTAATCATCATCACAAGAACAAAGGAAACTTAAGAAAATTAAATAGTTTATTAAATAACTCTTTTTTGTTTGTTTGTTTTCCAGCTCCTACAAAAAACCCAATGGAGAGAAATGAGATTTGCGGAGGATTGACAGAGGAATATACAAATATCTACTGCTTTACTCCAAGGTCTATGTTTGAATGTAACGTGTGTGATAGAAACCTCCAGATTTGGACCATGTGAGTTTGTCTCCTGTTTGACAAAGTTCTGTTTGACAATTATGCGTTTCATTTTTTTTTTTTTTAATTGAAGAAAACTTTAGGAAGCAGCTAGGAGGCTTCTGCTCCCAAGTTGGCTGTATGGCTATAGGGAGCTTTGCTGACTGCATCAGTTAGTTCAGTGCCCACTGAAGGGGGTGTCTTGCAATGTAAGTCTATTATAATTAAATGTTGGTTTTCAGATTGTTCTTGTGGGAAGAACAATCCTCCATTGTTCCTCCTGGGAAGCATCCTCCATTCTAATTCCTCTCTCTTCATTTTGACTACTGGAAAACTTAGGGCCACGTAACAACTTCCTAAGAACATCTATTCATTTCAAACTATTTATAAAGTGTCCCCTTGTACCCACATTCAAAACTGGGTGATGGAGCAGTAAGCAAGCTCTCCTAGAGTTGGTATTTGAATTGGGGAAGACAGACAACATTTAAACATGTAAGAGAATAACAAACTACTTGATTTTGTTAAATGAGCTGAAGAAAACAAAGAGAGGTGACAGAAGGTGACTAGAAAGCTAGTTCAGACAAAGTGATGAGAGCATCTCTAAAAAATAGGACATCAAGGGAGGCACACAATGAGAAAGAAGAAGCTATCAAAAGATTTGGGGAAGTGACTGGTCCAACAGGGAAGAGCAAAGGCCCCAAACATACTAGCCAGTTTAGCTGTTAAATCTGCGCATTTGTGTTTTGTTTTCCTTGCTCTTGGTTTCCTAATTTATTTTTAGGTTGCAGCTCTTATTTTACCATGATTTTATTGCATATTCTTTGTCTCTGCTGTCTTTGATCCATTGCAAAATAAAGCAAGATAGCAGAAAGAATTATATGTTTTTTACAGGAGACTGTTCTTCCTTTGCAGTGATAGCATTCTGAAACATTTTTTACCTAGAAAATTTTAAATTATATATGTGGCCAGAATTGCATTTCTATGGAGCAGCATTGTTCTAGCCCAAACTCAAATCAAATGTCATAAAGTCACTCATAAATTTAAGGTATTAACTCAATTTTTAAAAATTTTTTTCAGGGTTTTATTATTTTTTCAATTTTTCAATTTTTAATTATTATGGATGCATAATAGTTGTATATATTTATGGGGTACAAAATGTGAACTCAATATTTTTAATTAGAAGGACCCCAGAAAAGAATTCTTTGTTCAGGTATATATGATTTCAGGCAGAGAAGGTCTAATCAGGCAAATCACTTGGCTAACATTTAGGAGGACCTTCTGGAACAATGTAAGTCACTGTTAAAGTGTGTTCTGTACATTAACTTTTGAGAATCAATTTCATATAACTAATGTTAACTGTAATGGTTTCATTAAAAAAAAATGAAGCTGATATGTTAGCTTGTGATTCATGGAGCTATAAAAATACATGTGTATTTATAAGGTATATGCCCATTTATAAGGTATATGTGAGTGTCACATTTAGGAAGAGTTACATCAGCCAAACTCACCAGAAACATTTATGGAGGGTCTTCTATGGATAGTAAATTGTACCAGTTGTTCGCCAGGAGGACAAAATAGAAGACTGGGGTCTTGTCTCAATGTGCTTACCATAGAATCTCAAGTAATACTGGCCTGGTCAATCAACGAAGGCTTTGGCCTGCGTCATTTCTTATTGTTTCCATACATAAAGAGAGAGATGTTAAAGGTGTCAGGTAAGTAAAGGGCAAAATCTCTTCCACATTTTCCCCGCTTCTCCAACTCTAAATAACTACCCTTAATTCAGTAGAAGACAAGTGGAAGAAGAGGTAAAAAAGAATGAAGACCTGCCTGCTCTGATTACATTAGCCAAACATCTCTTTGCCATGTGACTTTCTCATTATGTTTTCGGCATAAGTTTTTCAAATTCACTTTATTACACGTTGTCCCACTTGGCAAGCAGTCTGCATTTCTACATTTTTTTTCCAATCTATAAAATTGCACCCTTTGTAATTAAATTACCTTCTATTTTTCTGAGTGAAAATGAGAACTGCAAGTATCATTTTCAAAAATGGAACACATTTTCCTATAATTGGGACTGTGTGGCACTTAATTTCAAAATTAAATAATTTTGAAAATATTGCTATTATTACTTTCAATAAGGGGGATACTATAGGATTTTATACAAATATATTTTTAAACAAATATCCTTTTTATTCATTGCTATAGATAAATGGATGCACTAATTTGTGTAACTGGACAAAGGGCACAGATTTTATACTGGATTACAGAACCACAGTTTTAAAATAATTTCCTTCAAGCATAAAATATTAATAAATTGAGCTATAGAGAAACATGGGTTTTATTAAATTATGAATAAATGACATACTAAAGTAATTCTTTAAGCTGTGGATGTTCATGAAGATTCACATCACTATTAAGTGTTTTTTGATTCTAAGCCTGAAATTTATCATGACATTTAATTTTTCCTCTTTCACAGGGGAGGGATATGCAAGTAGACACGAACTCCAACTTGGTAAAAAAACAAAAAAAATCGTCATTCACAGAAAGCGTTGACTTTTGATTGCGTTCATTACCTGTGAATTTTAGATCAAAACACCAAATTCAGATTATTTATTTGTTCAGTGCTTACTCCATGATGTTCATGTTATATATTCAGGCGAGGGACAGAGGACAGAGAAGGCATGTATAATCTAGTGGGGGGAAAACAACTAGTATATAAAACAATTCCCCTTCAAAGTGGTAATTAAAGGTTATTATAGATAAACTAGCCTATAATTAATTTTGAGAAAATTAACTAAATTAAATTTACAGCCAAGCAAGAACAAACATAAAAGGTTTATTAGCATTCAGTTTTTTTTTTTTTTTTTTTTTTTGAGACAGAGTCTCACTCTTTTTGCCCGGGCGAGAGTGAGTGCCGTGGCGTCAGCCTAGCTCACAGCAACCTCAAACTCCTGGGCTCAAGCGATCCTACTGCCTCAGCCTCCCAAGTAG
>CAUYSK010096605.1:0-22904 GCA_963575035.1 Avahi laniger | reverse complement strand
CTTCAAATAAAAAGCAACTAAAAACTAACCAAAATAGTCTAAGACCAAATGTAGAATACGAATTTTTCAATGAATACTAAAAGATAGTTTGGTAACATTTTCACTAAAAAAAAATACATTAGTAATATGATTAAAGATATTGGGTACAAAAAGTCGTTAGGCAGAGTGGGGAAATCCTGAACTCTACCAGTTGTCTATGTAGAAAGTTTATCATCCATCGTGAGTGGATTTCAATATCACCAAAGTTGATGCTTCCAGCACCCCATGTGCTTGCACAATATGTTTCTTCCAGATATCCACGTTCCTATTTTCATGAAGGACACATTTTATGAAAACACAATCTGTTGACATACTAATAATATATTTTATACTTTCAAAACATTCAAATTTGTTAAAATAGTGAAAGTTATAACCACTGTTTCAAGCATCTTCCTGAAGCACCTAAGTTTCCTGAAACTGCATCCGTACCAGAGCAGGTGAAGGCGAGGTTAAGATTCCAGTTCCCCAGAACTCCTAAACTCACTTTGCCAGAGCAACTCTGTTTTTGCATGCTTTATATTTATACTGGGATTTCTCAAGAGATTTTGTTTGAAGAATACAGTCTAGTGTTAAAAGCAAAAGCTATCTGTCCCTATACAGAAAACAGATAGTGGTTGCCAGGGACGGCGGTGGGTGGGAGGAAGCAGGAGAAGTGTCAAGCAGCTTTTTTATTTACCGGAATGTTTTATGTCTTGATTGTGGTGGCCTTGCATGTCTATGTGTTTTTCAAGATTCACAGAACTGTATAACGAAACAATGGGAAAATTACATGAATATAATTTTTACAAACTTCAGAGCTGGATTAAAGCAGATGTTCTACATCTTGGTAAGAGTCTTTCTAAGGGATTATACCTGATGTATCATATTTTAATTTTTTGATGACACCTATTTTGTCCTGGTTTGATTAATTCAATTATTCCAAATGTTACAAATTCTTCTCTTAGAAGAATACTTAGAATTTTCAGGACAAACTTTTGAAGTAAATATAGCAATGCAGAAAAAAAGTATGTATTTTTCCCTTTAAAAAATTTGATGCTTATTTTTTTTGTTATAAATTTCCCTACAATGGGTTGAATAATATTTAGCTAGGATGGATTTTATTTACCACATAATACATTCTTTACATTTCACTTAATAAAAATATGTATTACTTTCCTATAGTGTGGGGTAGAAGTGGAACCTACTGGATGGTGATTATTGTAAATGTTGTGAATGTCTATAGACCAGGAGGTATGATTGAGTGAACAAGTGCAGTGACTTCACAGCAGTTAAATATTAAATTTTGTACTATTTCTCAGATATTGCTTTCAGTGGGTAATAGATATTTTAGTGTCTAGTTCCCAATATGTAAACATTATATTAATATACATATGATTGGACAGTCCAGGTGATGAACATTCTGGATAAATAGCCTATTATGTTCTTCTTTTAATAGGCTGCTGGATTTGATTTGCTATTTTAATTGGAATAGTCATAGACCATAAGTACAATGGATTATTTTTGACATCTGACTTGATTTTGAATTCTGTCCTTTTCCAAATTTGGTAAAAGAGTAATGCTAGTAACTCATCAAACTTGGCTTTTCTTTTTTACATGCTACTTGAATTCCATTATGGTGAAATAACTTTCTTTGTATTTCTTGTTTCAATTTTTTAAATTATCTCAAGTCTATTAAGATTTGCTTTATTGTTAAGGTCTAGATTATAGTTTATCTTTTTTGGTGTTTTATGCAAACTTAAAAAGAATGTGTAGTTTGCTGTAGTTGAGTGGCATTGTCTATGATTGTGAATTAAATGAATTTCATTGACAGTGTTATTCAGGTATTACATATCTCTACCGATTTTCCGATTACTTATTTTGTAATAAGATTTACTTATTTTGAAAAAAGATAGGTAAAGTCTTCAACTACACTTGTGGATTTGTCTACTTCACTTTTGGGTATTGTTAGTTTTGGCTTCATGTATTTGATGCCCTGTTGCTTGATGGATATGCATTTAGGATTGTCATGCCCTTTTTATCTCTGGTTATATTCTATTTTTTGAAGTCTGCATTATCTGATAGTGATGCAGCCATTAAAGCTTTACTTTAATGTTAGCTCGTATAGTATATATTTTTCTATCCTTTTATTTTTAACTTTCTATTTAAAGTGGATTTCTTACAGACATAGATGGGTGATTTTTTAATTCAATTTGATAATCTCTATCTTTCAATTGGTATATTTACACCATCTAGATTTAATTTAACTTTTGATATGATTGGATTTAGTGCTACAATTTTATTAATTTTTTATGTGTGTCTACTCTTTTGTTTCTCTTTTGGTTCCCTATTTTGTGGCTTATTTTGGATTATTTTTAATATTTTTCATATTGAATTTTATTTACCCATTGAAGTTTTGGCTACATCTTCCCATTATTTTTTGAAGGCCTGTGTTAGTAATGACAAAATACATATCTAACATTTCAGAGTCTATTAAAGTTTATATTGTAACAGTTCAAGTAAAATATGGAAATCTTCCAACCATGAATGTGGGTCCCTTTATCTTTTTCCACTAGACATTATTATATTCTTAATGTATGTATCATATACTTTCCAAAGCCCAGCAAAGTTATAATTTTAATTTCAAGATTAATATACTTTTTAAGTATGTAAAATATTATTTTATATTTACCAAAAAATTTACCATTTCTATTGTTCTTCTTTCATTCTTAAGCCTGCAAATTTCCTGCTGGTATCTTTCTTCATCGTTCTAAGGCACTTTAGTGTTTCTTTTAGAGCAATTTCACTGGAAGGAAATTTTTTAATTTTCATATATTTAAGATTTTCTTTATTAACCCATCATTCCTGGACTTCAAGTTTCCTGATAAGAACTCTGTAGTCATTTATATGGTTAAACATGTGGTTAATTACTATGTTGTGTAATTTTTTATATTTGATTTCAAGAATTTCTTATTATTTTTTATGGTTGATTATATTGTGTCTGTTTGTAGCTGTTTTGCCAGTTTAACTTACCTGGGGTTTGCTGATGTTCTTAAATCTTTAAATTTATGATGTTCGCCAAATTTGGAAGATTTTCAGTTATTATTCAAATATTATTTCTGCACTCATCTCTTTCTCTTTTATTTCTGGAATGCCAATGAAAGAGTTATTTGAGACTATGACATTGTTCCACAGGTCTCTGTAGTTCTATTCATACTTTTAAATATATTTTTCCAGATAGCATAATTTCTAATAATTTGTCCTCACATTCACCAATTCATTCTGCTGTCATCTCCATTCTAGTATTGAACCCAACCAGTAATTATTTTTTTAATTTCAGGCATTAAATTTCAAATACTAGAATTTCAAGATAGATTTTTTTTATGCTCTTAATTTCTTTGCTGAAAATTTGCATTTTTTCCCATTTATTTCAAGTGTTTACTTTCACCTCATGAGTTATAGTTGTAATAATTGCTTTAAAGTATTTTTCTTATCATTCTAACATTTGAATCATCTCAGAGTTGGCATCTGTCAATTGTTAGTTCACTTGAAAATTGTTCACATTTTCCTGGTTATTTGTATGTCATGTAACTATGGATTGTATCCTAGACGTTCTGAATATCAGGTTTCATAGACTTTGGATTCTGTTCTAATCTTACAATCTATGCTGATCTTTTTGATTTGGAGGATTTTATTTTATTGTTTTTCTTCAATTTTAACAATAAATCAGGCTGATTAGTTTCCTTTTGCAAATTCTGCTTCACCTTCTGTGAGCAGTGGCTCTAATGTCAGTTTGGTTTTCAAAGACTTAGCATCTTGCTTTGGGTCTGTTCCATTCATTCGCCACCTGCGTATCAGTCTGAGATGTGTGCTGAACTTTAAATTTCAGTTCACTTCTCAAATCCTTTGTTACGATCTTTTGGGTCACACACGTGCAGCTCAGAGAAAAGCCCAAGACAAAAACTGCATGGATTTACACACAGAATTAAAGGATCTCTTTCTTCAGTTCTCTCTTCTCTGGAATTCCCTACACTCCTTGCCCTACAAAGCTGCAGAAGCTCTTCACTTGCTCTGGCCAGAAAATTGGTTTTCTTTTAGAATTCTGGCTGCTTCAACAAGCAGCAACAAGAGTGGGCCCTGGCCTGTAGACAAGCTACAAAGGAAAAGAAGCATAGAGGGAACAGAAGGAAATTACTCCCTGTGACAATCGTTTCCCCAAGTTTTGACAACTCTTCACAATTCACACACTTTTGATTATTTTTGAAAGTCCTCAGGTAATTGCTTTTTGTATTTTTTCAGAAATTTTATCTGTAATCAGCAGGAGACATAGAGTGGACTGATTTTATTTTAGCCAAAATCAGAATCTTAGTCTCTTAAAACA
The DNA here is from genome assembly GCA_963575035.1 of Avahi laniger. Classification (NCBI taxonomy): domain Eukaryota; kingdom Metazoa; phylum Chordata; class Mammalia; order Primates; family Indriidae; genus Avahi; species Avahi laniger. Next base: position 18,508 of record CAUYSK010096605.1, on the reverse strand, counting down.
ACATGGATGTGTAACTTTGATTGAAATAAACAAAAATAAACAGATAATCTAATTTCATTTTCTGACCGTTTCCAAAAATAGAAATTTAATGTAGCTATACACACAAATAGAAATTGTATTGATTAGCATATCTGCTATGATTATCAAATGTATCATGTATAATAATATATATATATATTTGTAGTCTATAGTAGACTTATTTTCTACTCATAAATAAGTTATCCCTTAAAACAAGTTTTCTCAAACTGTCCTATACATTTAAGTAATTATATTTATGACTTTAAGAAATTCTGGATTAAACAAAATTACATTATTCTTTAACTTCTGGTGATATTCCTTGTAAATTGTAGGAAGGGCACTATATTTTACTATGTAATCTTTTTTTATACCCCATAGCATCTCAATAGTCTAGAGTTCTACAAAATCATTTTAAAGTACCTTTTAAATATCCATCTATATTAATATTAACTAACAGTCTTAACAGAAAATTATTTCATGGAACTACTTAGGAAATTAGTTGCTTCATAGAGTTCAGGGTAGCATTGTTAAAAAGGAAATAATTCTGATTTGGTATTAAATTGGAATTAGATCTTGCAAGAGATATCAGTTTTACTGTGAAGGGCTACAAGAAAAATTAGGAGAAGGTTTATTATATTTATGTCAAAGTAATTCTGCATTCAAAGAGTAATGGGCAGTCATGCGCAAGAAGAGGAATACCCATATTGGTTTGCCTGATATGATTTTTGCTTTAAGAAGTGATGCATTTGTGTAGAAGTTGGTAAAAAAAGAATTACAATTAAACTACGACATTTAAATAAATGAATTGTTTATGTATTAAAGAAAAGTAAATCCAGTAGGACTTTTATTTCTTTTAGTATATCCTGCTGGGCTTTGATTTTATAAAGGTACAATCACCAGTTAATGTGAAATTAGAATGCCCACTACTATAAACTGCATACTTGCCATTTTCATTTTCATATATTGCAAACATTACTAGTACACCTACTCTAACTAGAGGTAATCAGTGCCAAACATTGGAAATGGCAGAATAAATTATAGAGATTTGGTGATTGAATTCTAAACTCCTTTGATTTAAACCTACAAATCAGACTAAAAACTACTTCTATGCACTTTGGTATTTAATTATCTAAAAGTACAGAAACATATTATCATCCTGAAAGTGCTTTATTATAAAAATTCATATAAGTAATGTATGGTTCCAAATTACAAAGCTCTCTTCTAATCTTATTTTCACAATGAAATTTATTTAAGTCTAATATAAGCATAATGTAGAGTAATGTGTTTTCTGTACCACACAATGAATGTGGAGAATAAATTCATTATTTCTTTTTCAGAAGATCTCCTATTAATCTTCATACTATAGAAAGAATACTTTTTCTCTGACTATACTGATGATGATTTCAAACTAATTTTCAGTAAAATTATAAGTCTTTAAAAATATGATTTTTATCATATTCTGTAGTCTCCTTAACTTCCCAAGTGTGCTTCCTTTTAATCCCAGCCTTAATTATAATATGGTATTGTTTGCCCTGCATTATCAAATATGAGCAAGTACATGTACATAGTGAAACTCTCTGAAAAAATATATTTTGTAAATATTCTTTCTTTGATATTTCCTCTTTTTTGATAGTATGCTAAATTTTTTACATTTTTATTCTGTACCTTTACTTTTTATAGATGGAACAGAAATATAATTCTATAAGTAAAAATGCTTCTCTTTAAGTTTAAATTTCAATGACTACAATATACTCTCTTTTGTAGGACTAGTCCTTTCCAATGATCTAGAAACTGGGCTGTTTAAAAATAATCCATATGGCAATATAAGTATCTGTGGAGGAGGTAAATAGTTGCATATGTTTTAGAGAATTGATTCAGAGAAAATCATCTGTAAACCCAAAATAAAAACAAAGTTTATGTCTTCCAAAATGTTTCTTTATATTTATTTAGCATTTTAATTTCTTTACATTTATTTAGCATTGTAATTTCTTAAATCGTTTATTTAACCGATTTGAACATTTTTATTTTGTTTTCCTCTGTTATACTTTGTTTCTATCACAGGAATTTTATAATAGGTGATTTCTGCTAAAATAGGAAATGAAGGCATGGAGTTTCAGAATGTAATTCTGAAAATTCTGCCAGGAGTCACAGTGGAATTGTTGTGCACTTTCTCCCTTGGTTGAGTCTGAGGGTTTTCCTGTTTTACCAGAGTCTTTGTGAATACATAGGCCTACAACCAGATAGATCTCATCAGCATATTTCATCTGACACAGAACTAAATTTCATGTACACTGCCAAAGTAAATTTATATACACATTGTTATTAGCTTCCCTCACTTCTGAATTGTTCAGTAGAAATGCATTTAAAAACAAAAAGTATACAAATTGCATAAGCAGTCATCATTTAAAATTGATTAACTTGTATAACTTTCCTTTCACAAAAGATTTTTTGAAGAAAGCAAACATTCTTATTATTTGAACCCTTGAGAGAAGGACTAGGCACTCATTATTAAATAAACATATTACAAAATAAACTGGTAATTTATGAAAAATATGCCTTTTTATTTAAAAAATAGGATGCTTAAATACATGTGTCAGAATGAGTGGTCTTCATCACCATAGAACCTAGTTCGATGAGTTTGGCAAATGTATCCAGTTGTGAGTTCATACCAATTAAAATATAAAATATTTTGAACACTCCTGAAAGATATCTTGTATCTCTTTGTATAGTCAGTTCTTCCTCATACCTACAGTGCCTATTAAAAGTACCTATTAACCATTCATTTCTTTCCTGTTCCTTGGGGCTTTTTTGTTTGTTTGTTCATTTGCTTGCCTGTTGGTTGGTTAGTTTTTGCCATTTCTACAGAATTGCATAAGCAGAATTATGCAATGTGTAGTCTTAACATAGTGCTTTTGAGATGCATAAATATATTACATATTGCTTGTCAAATATCCAATTGATATTCATTCTAATTGTTTCCGGTTTTGGTTGTTACAGAAAAAGCTGTTAGTCAACTGATCTTTGACAAAGAAGCAAAGTCAATACAATACATACAAGATAGTCTTTTTCAACAAATGGTGTTGGAATAACTGGAGATACATGTACAAAAAAAATGAGTCCAAACACAGACCTTACACTTTTCCCCAAATTAATTCAGAATGAATCACAGACCTAAATGCAAAATACAAAATTATAGAATCCCTAGAAGATAAAATGGGAGAAGTTCTAGATACTTTAAGTTTGGTAATGAATTTTTGGTCACAACATCAAGGTCACAATCCATGAAGAAAGAATTAATAAGCTGACATCATTAAACTTAAAAGTTTTGCTCTGCAAAACTCACAATCAAGAGAATGAAAAGTCAAGCCACAGACAGAGAGAAAATATTTGCAAAAGATATATCTGATATAAGACTGTTATCCAAAATGTACAAAGAACACTTACAACTCAACAATAAGAAAACAAACAGTCCAATTAAAAATAGGCTAAAAATTTTGACAGCCCATCAAAGAAAATATACAGATAGCAAGTAAGCATATGAAAAAATGTTCAATATCATATTTCATTAGGGAATTGCAAATTAAAACAAGATATCACTATACACCTTTTAAAATAGCCCAAATCCATAAAACTAACAACACCAAATTCTGGTGAGGATGTGAAGCAATAGAAACTCTCGTTCATTGCTGGTAGGAATGCAGAATGGCACAGCCACTTTTGAAGACAGTTTGGGGGGTTTATGCAAAATTAAACAAACATACTCTTACCATATGATCCAGCAATCATGCACTTTGATATTCACTCAAAACAGTTGAAACCTTATGGCCACACAAAAACTTGCACATGGATGTTTATTTCAGTTCTATTCATAATTGCCAAAACTTGGAAGCAACCAAGATGTTCTTCAGTAGGTAAATGAATAAATAAACTGTGATACATTCAGACATGGAATATTCAATGCTAGAAAGAAATGAGTTATCAAGCTATGAAAAGACATGGAGGAAAGTTAAATGCATATTACCAATTAAAAAAGCCAGTCTGAAAAAACTGCATACCATATAATTTAACTACGTGACATTCTGGAAAAGGCAAAACTGTGGAGACAGAGAAAGGTTAGTGGTTGCCAGGGGTTAGAGAGGAAGGAGAGATAAGTAGGCATAGCATAGAGAAATTTTAGGGCATTGAAACTGTCTGTATGGTACTGTCATGGTAAATATATGTCGTTATACATTTGTCCAAACCCATACAATGTGCAACACCAGGAGTGAACCCTAATGTAAACTATGGACATTGGGTGATAATGATGTGTCAGTGTAGGTTCATCAATTGTAACAAATGTGCCACTTTGGTGAGAGATGTTGATAATGAATGATATTATGTTCGTGTGGGGAAATGGCGTATATGGAATTTCTGTGTACCTTTCTCTAAATGTTGCTATGAATCTAAAACTACTGTAAAAATAAAGTCTATTTAAAAGTTATTTAAAAGCTGCTGTTGGAATTAGAGGTTTATGTGTGGACATATGTTTTCATTTCTTTTAGATAAAAACCAGAAATGAGAATGCTGGATTGAATGGCATTATATTTAACTTTATAAGAAACTTCCAAACTATTTTCCAATATTACTATACCATTTTGCATTCTCACCAGTATTGAGTGAGAGGTCCAGAATGTTTTATATCCTCACCGGCATTTGGTATCATTAGTCTTTTTTATTCTAGCCATTCTAAAGAGGATGTAGTAGTATGGCATTAATGTGTTAAATTGCATTTCCTTAATGACTAATGATGTTGAGCATCTTTTCATGTTATTATTTGTTATCTGCATATCTTATTTGGAGAAGTTTTTGTTCAATTTAACGTTTGGTCATTGTTATTGTTTGTCTTATTGACTTGTAGAAATTCTTTATATAATTTGGAAACAAGTTCTTTATCAGATAGCAATTTTGAAAACTAAACTCTATGCCTTATCTTATTATTTGTTAGTAGTGTCTTTCAAAGACAAGAAGGTCCGAATTTTGATGAAGTCCAACATTCTATCATTTTTTCTAATATGGTTTATATTTTTGGGTCTTATCTAATAAAATTTTGCCTAACCAAGGTCATAAACACTTAACATATAGCTTATTCTTGACATCTTATAGTTTTAGCTTTTCCATTTAGTGTTTCGATCCATTTTTAATTAATTGTTGTATTACATATGATTTAATGTAAGAGTTGAGGTTTATTATTTTCTTTTTTCATTTTATGTACAATTTTTCCGGCATAATATGTTGAAAAGACCATTCTTCTCTCATTGAGTTACCTGAACAGCTTTATTGAAAATATTATATATTGACCATATATATGTGAGTCTCTTTATGGGCTCTCTCTTCTGTTACTTTGTGAGATATTTTTTATTTATAGGTGAAAACCATACTATCTTGGCTACTGTATATTTATAACAGTTCTAGAAATCAGGTAGTATGAGTTCTCCCATTTTATTCCTTTTATATATCATCTCAAGGGCAGAATAACATATTTAAAATAATAAATACATTACAGCACTGAAAAAAATCAGAAAGAACTATTAACCATATAAAATATTAAAGAAGTAATTAATTAGATCATAATGAACATAATATTTGATGGATTCAAAAAGAAGACTAAAGTAAGTCACAGCACACAAATATACAAGTAAAAAACCATTATCAAGATTAAAGAAATTCCAGTTATATACCAAGAATAAATCAATAAATACTTAGATTAGGGAAGATCCCAGAGGCTCTAATTACGGTGGTTAATTAAACACTATATTCAAAACACACATGGAAATCAGTTCCCACACTAGACCTCCAGTACCTTCATAAACGTTCTTACCACAGTGTCATGTGGTGTGATTTTGGCTATAATTAAATGAGAACCAAATAACAATTATTTTACCTATATGAAGTTTAATTTGTCCTCATAACAAAGTCTCGGAAGATGGATTTTTCCAGAGGTTCCTTGATAATAATTCATATCCATGATTCTTTTAATTGATTCTCATGGTCTAAGGAGAGTTGCCGGGTGTGCAAAGAAGATAGAAGATGAAAAAGGAACTTTGGTTCTCAAGATTCTGTATTTTTATATAAGAATAAAATATATTTTTAAGCATGTTATCCTTTTCATCTCATTGGCTAAAACTCATTAATTAATATGCCTACATAATTTAGGCCAATCCCTAACAGTTGCAGTTTGACTTGCTCAGGGAGCAGATACTAAAATAGCATGCACGATTTTCATCAGAGGTACTCTTGGGGTCATCATGTGTTGATAAGGAGGATTTTGCAGAGGGTGAAGTGGAACTGCACTGCAGGAACGTGAAGCCTCCTCTGACTCACAGATAGCTTTGGAAATGGGATAGCCTTTTCCGATGGCGTGAAGATTTGGGACTTCCATCTTAGGTTAATTGAACATCAAACACAGGCTGCTTGAGTGACAAGCTGTCTTGAGTCAAAGCAATCATCAAAGAGGATTGACAGCTGAAGGCTGTCTTCTGGCAGCACTTCCAGCAGCTGAGGAATAAGTCCTTCATCTTTGAAAGTGGTTCTGGGCTGTCAATTACCAAAATGAAAAAGAGAAACAGAATTACAATAAATGAATTAGAATATTTATGATTCATGCTCTATGGCTAGGAGAAGGTACCATTCTGTTGAAGATAAAAGCTCTCTGTCCCATATTTGAGGGAGAAATTGTTATTTGGTAGACAACCAATGGCAAATGGTTTCCTTTCTCTCTCTCTCTCTCTCTCTCTCTCTCTCTCTCTCTCTCTCTCTCTCCTGTTTTGTACTCCACTATCTCTTTCTCTTTTACCCACACCTAATATGTACCTGATACATTACTAAATAGCCAACATCAGTGGCATTTATCTGTAGTATAAAATCCTAGAAGAGTAGCTCTCTAAAAACACTACACAAAATTTTATGGTTGAATGGGCCTGAGAGAATCAACCCAGAATGCTTAGTAACCTTGTATGTCTACTCACCCTAAGATAAAAAAAATGATAAGGAAAATTTTGTCATATAATAACTCAAAATATCATCCCAATATAATAATTTTTTAGTTAGCCTTGATAATAATCCCATCACAGACATTTTCTAGATATTTGAACTTTGACAAATTATTTCACATCTGTGAGCCTTAATTTCCTTTCTCCTAATCAGAAAATATAATACCAGTTGTAGGATATACAGTGTCTATGGCCTCATACACAACATTAAGAACTCAGTAAAATTAATTACTTTGCCTTCGACAAATGTCCTTAATATATATATTTCAATTTCTACCACTGCACTGACCAATAATTTTTGGAAAAAATAAATTAGAAGTGAAAAACTATTTACTCATAGAGTATATTAATATAGTTAATTTGTTTAAATATCATCCTAAATATGCCCTTTCTTTTTCTCTACTGCTATTTCCATGATCTTCTCCACCAGCAAACTAGAGATTTAGAATCCTCTATTTCACTTATCCTATAGCTATATCTTTCTAAATATGTGTGTGTATATATATATGTATAAATGTATACACACTCATATATGTATCCATATTTATATATTTATATCTTGAAATCTTCCCTTTTTTTATTTTTATTACTACTGTCCTAGGCCAGGCTGTATTCATGGTTCTATGTTACTGTAATAGTCTCCTAGTGTCTTTAGCACTAGTGTAGGTCGTTTTCCTCAAATCCATCCTTCAAACATATATTAAAACAATCCACGTGACTTTAACCATATCAATTTTAGGATTAAAGTTCATCATTGGAATGGTGTGGCCTATGTGATGATGTAGAAATGCTTTAGTGTAATAGGTTGGCATTTTCATTATCCAGCCCCGTGTTTTTCATCAGCATCATCTATATTATTCTTTCATTCCTTACAGTTTAAATTTCAGCAATAAAAAATGCTCATGTAATTACTCACACATACCGTGCTCCGTCTTGGTTCTCTTCCTCTCTTCACGTACGTCAACTTTATTAAACAGATATAAACTAGCATACACTGCCTTCATGCTTAGTATAGTGTTGAGCATGGTGTGGGCTGTTAAGAGCACTTTCTGAAACAATTTATGTTTAATATTGGTAGATGGTCTTAACTGAAACTACTTAAAATATACCTTCTACTACTCTTAAGATGCATAATTAACAAAGATAATCTTTCAGTTATAAGTTTGTGCTTTAGCTTAAAATATTTCTGCTTAGTTTCAGGGACAGACTAGATGAAAAATATTCATAAATTAATTTATTTGAATTGATTATAACTTTAAAATTTTTAACAAATTTAGTAACTTAAAAATAGCAGAAGGTACTGAATCTTTTTATTGTTTATATGTAATATGTACAACATAATATTTTCATATACATAGTGAAAGGATTAGTATAGTGAAGCCAATTAAGATATCCTTTATCTCACATCGTTATCTGTGTGTGTAGTGTGCGTGTGTGTGTGTGTGTGTGTGCACATTGATGGGGGGTTATGAACATCTAAAATCTGTCCTCTTAGCAAATATATAGTGTACTATACAGTATTATTAACTATAGTCCATATGCTATACATAGATCTCTGCACTTATTCATTTTGCAGAACTGTAACTTTGTACCAGTTGACCTGTATCTCCTTATCTCTCATCCCCTCCTCCTTTCCACCTCTAGTAGCCACTGTTCTGCTCTTCGTTTCTATATATGATATTTTTAAGATTGCAAAGAGAGATTTAAGAGAGATCTAAATCTTCATATTGATCCCAAACATCCTTTTCTTATTAAACCTCAAAAGATAGCACATAATTTCCAAACAGAAGGCAATTTAGCACTTTTTGTGCTTAGAATATTGCCCATCACTTTGGATAGGCAGGCTTCCTTAATTGCTTTGTTGCAAAAACAATTTGTGTACTTTTTAGATGAGTTTAATTCTCTTTTAAGTTTTTCTTATAAAAACATGTAGCATAGTGAAATCAGATAAATTATTCGTACAGCAGACTGGATTCTCTTTCTTCTATCAATAGAACTAAACCCCTCCAGATTCAGACTCGGTAGGCATTTCGTACAGAAAATCATATGCTGGTGAAAAATTCAAAGAAAGAAAAATATTATTACCTGTATTATAAATCTCTCCCTTCTCTTGAATAGTCATTGTAAATAAGGTAATTCTCTAAACCTAAAGTGTGAAAAGATTATGGTCTGAAATACTACTAAAGATAACTGAGATTATAGTGTAATTACAAAGCACTTTCATAGCTAACTTTAGAGGAATTTTAATATTCTGTGGAGGATTTAAATGATTTTAAACAATCATGGACATCTTTCAGCTTACCCCGAAAGTGTTTTGCTCTCATTTTTTTCCTTTTCATACTGCAGTGATGATAATTAGGAAAAGAAACATTGGGTGTGGGATTAAAAAGAGGCTGAAGATATTAAACTACTTGACTGATAGTACTTAGATGATTATAGAATGAAAAATTAGGTATGCTCTATAATTTTATTAAGTTTCGACTAACACAAACACTATTGTTAATGCTTTCTACTTTAAGAGACTTTAATGTCCAAGGTGAAGAGAAGGAATTTCAATTCCTAGGCATGGCTACAATAAAGAACATGCAACAGCCCATTGTGCACATTAAAAACAAATGTGCCTGTATTCTGGCTTGCTCTGATAGCCAAAGCATTGAGGCTGTGTATCTGTATGATAAACACCACACCCAAAAATCTCTGCTAGAGTTGTAAACCTAACAGTGATATTCCAGTTGATCAACATATAGTAATGTTCATTTCTTTTCACAGAAAGATGACATTTTTGGCCACCATTGGCAAAGCTTGTGTTTTAGGTCCTTTTTCCTCACATTGAATGAGTATACCTGCATCTCCTTCAGACTTTTGCTTTCACTTAGAGGCAACATAAACCTGTACTTTCTTTCGACTTTAAAATCTGAGTGTGCTGGGAAATGTAAAACCTGGGCTAGATCTCTGGGGCCCAGCTTTGACATTTCTTTTCTCTATTCTTAGTCCCACCAAAAGTTTTTTTTTAGGGCAACAAGTCATGCACCTCAAATGGCATGTTCCTTGTTCTCCTTCCAAGAGTGAATGAGGGCAGAAAGTAAGTTGCCAAAATGATTTACAGTAGTCTCTCCTTATCAGTAGTTTTGCTTTCTGCAGTTTCAGATACCTGCAGTCAACCATAGTCTGTAAATATTTTGAGAGATAGGAAGAGAGAGAGAGAATCTACATTCATATAACTTTTATTATAGTATATTGGTATAATTATTCTATTTTATTATTGGTATTGTTTTTATCTCTTACTGTTCCTCATTTATAAGTTAAGCTTTATCATAGGTATGCATGTTTATGAAAAAATGTATATATAGGGTTCAGTACTATCCATGGTTTCAGGCATCCACTGGGGATGAGTAAGAGGGAATTAGTTTTGGAGACCTCTACCTCTACCTCTACCTCTCAATTGGCCGCTTTTAGTGGAGCTCAAACTCCACCAATAAATCTTATTATACTGTGAAATTGATTAAAGCAAATCTAGAAAAATTAAAAAATGATTCTTTTTGTGACATATACTGGTACTATTTTTATGATCCTTGTTTAACATAAGTGTTCAGATAGCTTTTGCTTCAGGGCATATGAAATGACTCTGCTTCAAACTGCTAGCACTGAAAGAAAGAGTGTGATTACAACTTTCCCCTGACACATCCAACTCGACTGTCCCTCCCTTGATAGCTACTGAAACAGATCCTAAAATAATCCCTGCAAGTTCTAGAAACAATGTTGGTAGATGGGTCAGTTTGACACTCAGCAATCAGACTCAACTAAACACATACATTACATAAACCCTGATTAAAAGGAAAATGTATGTAAGCCAATTTTTTCATAAAATGACATGAAGAACTTTAGGAAGACCAAAAAGTAATTTGCTGCTTAAGTGATGTACCAGCCGATACTGAGAAACGTTTACATTTATTTGCCTTGACGGTCAAAATCCGTTTGACATTTGTTAGTTCCTGCATTAGAACGTACGTTCTGCGAATGCAATCTTTAACCTTCCTCAGTTGCATGCCATTCTATATCATCTACAAGCCTCAATTTTCTTGTATGAAAAATGGAGAGATAAATTCTAATCCATGTATTCATTCAAAATCAGAAACTAAAACATCTTCACCAGTGGGATATTTCCCTGGTCTTTAAAGTGAAAATTTGATCTATAGGGCTTCTTCACATCTGAAATTTGATGATTATATGATTCTTCATCTTTATTCACATTAGTTTATGTAACTTTAACAACTTTGTTATCTTATTTTTTTCTTTTGTCTTAGATGAATTCAAATATTCACTTTTCTGTGCCTGCAACTTCTAACCTGGGATTTGTTAAAGAAAGTCAGACTCTGGGGTGATGGTTTTTACTATTAATATAAATCGATGGTCACAACCTTGTCTAAATTTCCAGTTTCTCAGTCACTTTGATCTTGTGTTTTTCTTTACCTATTAATTACACATTGAAACTAGACTAACAACAACAGCAAACCCAAAACTTCTTCATGATTGAAATATAATCTGATTGATATCAACTAATCACTTCTCAATAGAAGTGTTCATTAAATTTGTGCAATTTATTGTCACTTCATCTATTTCTACTTTTTTAAAATTAAAATAAAGTTTTGAATATAGTCATTTCTCTATGACATGAATAGAACAGACATGATTCCTTCTTCTGCCTCCTGAATTTTCATCTCAAACAAACTTGTATTTTTTGCTTTATCTTGAAAGACTCCCTCTCTTGAAATTAATGATCTGTGTGTGCCTGCCGATTCTACTTTACAATTGTTTTGAGTAGAGAGAGAATACAAAAAACAAAGACGCACTTTCTTATCTTCTCATCTGAAGGGCTTGCCACTAATTATTTTGAAACATCACACCTACACAGATGTATGAATCATGTTATAGAAAATAATGTAGTTTTATACATCTCAGGAATACATTTGAATTATATTCATCTATCCATTCATTCAATAAATATTTATTGAGGATCTTTCATTTGACAAGCATTTTCCTAGGTGCTGGGGATATAAAAAAAAATCAGTTTTATACTCAAGCAGCTTGCAAACTCTAAAGGGAAAAAATATAAGTAAATCAATAACATAAAGAATATTGAATACTTTTAACAGAGTTTTGCTATGTATACCATAGGAACACAGAGGTTGGTGGCAGGTATGTAATCCAGTCTTGGAGTATCTAAACAAGGGGCTACTTCACACACACACACACACACATTCTCCATCTGACCATTAAGGTGGTATACATTATATTAATATATTTAATTCAACTAAGTTTCTGAACTATCTCTGAAGTAAACATCCTCACTCCTGCTATGTCTATGCTGCATTTCAAGTTTTCTCATCTGTCAAATTTTTTAAAGAGTAGTACCAATTTAGCAGGTTTGTTGACAATATTAGTGAAAAAATACACAGGGCGTGTTTAGAATAGATCCTGGCACCTACTAAGCAATCAATAAACATTAGCTGCATTAGTTGTATAATCCTATTTTTTTGGTGAGTAAAGTAATATTTGTTGGTTTTAGAAACAATGGGAGCATGTAGATAAGCGAAATATTTTTTTCAATCTGCAATATATCCTTTAAGATAATAACTGTGAACAATATTTGTATGCATCTTCATTTATATAAACATCTAATGTGGTTTTGCTTGTATCTGTGTATGCATGTGTTTAAAACAAGTATGAATTATTTTATGCATTAAGTAACCATTTTTCACTTATCAAGCTATTGTAAACATCATCTCAAATTAATAAATGTTTATTTACAATATTTTTCCTAATGGTTCAATAGAATTTTGCTGAATAGTTGTCCGATGATTCATTAAGCTAGTCCTCTATTATAGGATACTTATGTTGATTTCTTATTGTCACTCATACATAAAACACTATGATGAATATCTCTGTAATTTAATTCTTATATAGTTAATTAGTGCCTGAGGATTCATTCTCAGAATTTGGAATTGCTCTGACAAATATAACATGCCTTTCTAAAGTAGAAGAATATAAAATTTAAACTATAAAATAAAACTCCATTATAAAAATCATTCTAAATATGCAACTAAAAGGTAATTATAGACGATTACCTGGAATTAAAAAAAAGTGTCAATAAACAGCTAAAATGGATACAGAATTTTCCTACATTTGCCAGATAGCTAAATCATCACTCAGTTCTACATATCCATTAACTTCTACAGAAAAAGCATACAGAAAACTCATGAAAGTTATGCAGGCTTGCCTCCCTCTTGTGTAAAATGAGCAAATTGGTGTGAATCAGTATTTATTTTGTGATTTCGTTTCATGTACTCTTTGTATAAAATCTCAACTCTGGGCTTTCCTGATTGGAGGGGTTGGGCTGGGGGGTTTCAAAAAGGCTTTTCCTGAAGTGATGACAGAAGCAAATTTTATTTCTTTGTAGAAAACAGGGACATTTAAAAACCTGTCTGGTTTTCTTTGTTCTCTGTGGAATACAAACAAAAAATTAAGCTCCATAAAGTTCAATTCCCTTTTGAAACTTTATCTTCTACACTGATGCTACTAAACTTTAAAAAATATATTTTTAAAGCACATTTTCCTCTTAAGGGGTGTTGCATCTTTTAATTTGGATGATAACTGCAATATTTGATTTGCACTCATGAATATTTATGTTCTCAGGAAATGTCTGAAAAACAACAACAATATTTCAAAGCAACTAAACTCAAAATAACACTTTTCCTCATATGCATGGTTGGCATGAACAATGGGTCAGACTTTCTTTCCTGACTCTGTGCCAATCTTCAATTTCAATATGGAGATAAGCCCTGGTAAATAAGTTCTGGGGAATCTTCAAATACATACAGCTTCTTCTTTCCCCAAACCAAGCACTTATACTCACCCAGGTCCTGCACTTAGTGATTTAAAGTTACCTGTTTTATTCTCATGGCAGCCCTGTGATTTCAGTGTTTTATCTCTATTTTTCAGATGAGAAAAATGAGAATCAGAGAATGGAGCTAGAATTTCGAAACCTAGTATCTTAAAATGGAAATCCCTACATTTTCAGCTCATCTTGATGCTTCTCTTTTTCTACCTTCACTTAGTCCAATTTTTTTTGGATCTTAGGTAACATACTTCCCGGCTGAATCCATGCCAGCATGTGAGCAGGCCCTGACTCCCCATGCCTTGGTTGGTTGTGTTACCAACATTTTCTCCTCTGCTTTGATACCCTTTCTTTAATTTTTATAGTTATTAAGTTTTCCTTTCATACTTATATAAATACAATATTTTTTGCAGCAAATTGATATTAAGGTTTTTATATTATTTCTTCCACTCTAAGTAATTTTTTGTAATTAACAATTCCTTGTTCAAATATCTTTATGGAAATTTTTTTTCTTTTTTGGTATGTGAGAAAGATTCTAAAAAGTGAGATATCTGGGTTACAGATTTTATATACATATATATATATTTTTAGAGATAGGGTTTCACACCATCACCGAGACCAGAGTGAAGAGCTCGCTGCAATCTCAAACTCCTGGTCTCAAGCGATTCTCCCTGTTCAGTTACTCAAGTGGCTAAGACTTGGGAAGGTATGCCACCATGCCCAGCTTATATGTGTTTTAAAATGTATTTTATAATACCATATTATTTTCTAGGAAGGTTGTAGCAACTCACATTTCAGAGTAAACTACAAAAGATCCCAATTATGCGCATTAGCAGAACTAGATATCCTCAATTTTTTAAAAAATTTAATAGGAAAACTCTATTTTCTTTGTTTTTTGTAGTTTCTTGTGACATAATTAAGTAAAAGTTCTTTTTATTTGGTTAATGGCCAATTTTACTTCATTTTTGTCAATAGCCCAGTTGTAATCTTTGACATTGTATTCTCTTTTTTTTTTCTTTTAATTGATATGGGAACCTGTCAAATACTAAGGACACTAAGTGTCCATTTAGCATATATTTTATAACTATATTTTCTCAATCTATTGTTTTTCTTTTTTTGTTTGTTTTTCTTTATCACTATATATTTTTCACACCAGGTATAATTTACATACGGTAAAATTCACCCCTTTTAGATGTGCAGTCTATAAGTTTTGACAAACTTATACAATCTTGTAATCATCATCATGATCAAGTTATAGAACATTTCCCATCATCCCCAAAAGTTCCCTTGTAGTCAATTGCTTCTCCCCAACTTAGCTCCTGACAACTGCTTTTCTTTCTTTTTTTCTTTTCTTTTCTTTTTTTTCTTTTTTTTTAATTTCAGAATTGTACAGGGATACACAAGTTTTGGTTACATAGTTTGCTTTTGTGCAGTTTGAATCAAAGTTATAAGTGTGCCCTTCAGCCAGTTAGTGTGCATTGTACTTGTTAGGTATGTATTTACCCATCCCTTTCTCCCCCTTCTCACCTACTAGGTTTCCCTTGAGTTTTACTTCCATATGTTCACATGTGTTGATCTATTAGTTCCAATTTAGTATTAAGTATTAATACACGTGGTATTTGTTTTTCCATTCTTGTGATAATTCACTAAGAAGAATGGCCTCTAGTTCCATCTGAGTTGTCATAAAAGATACTGATCTCCATTTTTTTGAATGGCTTAGTAGTGTTCCATGGTATGCACATGCTACATTTTATTAACCCACTCATATATTTGGGCATTTGAGTTGATTCCACATCTTTGTGACTGTGAATTGTGCTACTATAAACATTCAATTGTAAGTGTCTTTTTTATAAAAATGTCTTTGTTTCCTTTGGGTAAATACCTAGTAATGAGATTGCTGGATCAAATGGTAGGTCTACTTTTAGTTCTTTGAGATATCTCAGTACTACTTTCCAAAGAAATTGTACTAGTTTGCAGTCTCACCAACAGTGTATAAGTGTTCTTTTCTCTCTGCATCCTCACCAGCATCTGTTGCTTTGGGACTTTTTGATAAAAGCCATTCTCACTGAAATTAGGTGATATCTCATTAATGTTTTGATTTGCATTTCCCTGATAATTCGAGACATTGAGCATTTTTTCATGTGTTATTTGGCCATTAGTCTAACTTCTTTTGAAAAGTTTCTGTTCATGTCTTTTGTTCACTTTTTAATGGGGATGTTTGATTTTTTTCTTGATGATTTGCTTGAGTTCTTTGTAGATTCTGGTTATCAGCCCTTTATCAGATGCATAGCATGCAAATATTTTCTCCCATTCTGTAGGTTATTTGTTAAGCATTTATGAAGAAAACACCAAAGTAATCACAGCAACAACAAAAATAAATAAATGGGACCTAATCAAATTAAAAAGTTTCTGTTGTTTGTCTGTTAGCATTGTTTGGGTGTATTTGCCATGCAGACATTTTAATTTGTGTGCAATCAAATCTGTTGATCTTTTTATGGCTTTTGGGATTCTCGCCTGCTTAAAACAATCTCTTCCACCAGAAGGCATTCAAATAGTCCATATTTTCTAATACTCTTATTACTTGAGTTTTACTCTTCAAATATATTCACTAAATGCCTCATTAAGGAGAAAGCAACTTACAGAGAGACACCTGTAATCATGTAAAATAAACCTATGTTTCTGATTCAAACCCCTTTTTCTGTTTGATCTTCAACACAGCTCTATTGGGAAGTGTACCCTAAGATTGTGCTTTTCTGCCATAATATAATCTCCATTTCTTTTCTTCTACAAGAATGATGAACAAAAGTGTGAACCATTAATTCAGTTTGTATAAATATCAAGCCATTTGTCTAGTAGTCATAGTGAAATGGCATTTAGAATAAACATAATGACAATAAACATGCCTTCCTTCTACCTTCATTTTGCTTTTGGGAGAGTTTGCTTTAAGAATTTTCACCATACACAAGCTTCATGTGTATGAGTATTTACCACGTTACTCCTGAGAAAGTACCTTTATGTCCAGATGAAAATAAAAATATATTTTAATGTTCATTTTGATCCTTATCCATAAATTTCAGTTGTGAGGATTTGGGTGAATTTTAGTTCTCTTCTCCCTCCCTTTCCAACCTGGGTCACTGTCCTTGAAATTCTATGTGAACTTCATCACACATCTTTTCTCACTGTTATCTATCCTAAACAAGGGTGCACATTTCAACAGTGTTGGGAGGTAGGGTCTACTACAGAGTATCTACCACTGAGTATCATTAGCGGAGAGGTTTGATTGCACAATAAATATATGTGCTTGAATAATCCTGAAACCATCCTCCCCCTCTCTCCCCTTTCATGGAAAAATTGTCTTCCATGAAACTGGTCCCTGGTGCCAAAAAGGTTGGAGACTATTGCCCTATGGCTAAAGATTATTACCCCAATGCTCTTTGCAGAACCAAATCATCTTCCTCATTTAGATCTCCTAAGAAAGGGTTTCCACTGAGTTACTACCACCCATATTCATTCTCTTTTATATTGCTAAAATTTATTATGACACTTTTAAATTTCTGAAATCATTGTGTTTATTTATTTGGTTGAAAATTGCCTTCTTCCTCTAACCTCCCAGAAGTTTAGCTACTTGAAGGCATGGACCTCTGCTCTCTTGCTCAGTTCTGTATACTACTATAGAGAACAGTATCTGCCTCCTAATAAGCATTCAAGAAGTATTTGTTGAAGCTCTAGAGTGAAATGATTTAGTAGATGAAGAAACTGAGAAGTGACTGTGAGACTATTCCATTGTTGTTCATCCTGTTCAATCTAGCAACTTCCTATGACTCTTGGTAGTGTATTAGGATCATTACGTACGTACATATATATACACACACACACACACACACACACATAATCTAAAAACACATAGTGAGCCCAGCTGAAAAATGAGTTTCAAATCTCTAATTAATATTTATTTTAATTTTATATTCAATAAAACATATATTTCTGAGGAAATTCAATTTTCCTGGTGTAATCAGAATCATATATTCTTCTAGTTTAGGGAGCTAGAGAGCTGCTTCATTATTTGGAACACATATAAAAGGGAAAGGTGTACATGAGCAAATGTAGATTGTGGGATTTTTGATAATTTAGACTTTTAGTTTGGTATTTCAGAAAAATATTATAACTGACATCTATACTATTCAGTCTTTATTTTCAAGAATCGACTTCTTAAATGTCTAGATGGGAATAGTAGATTTAACCCTGATGCTTTCAAAAAGTGGGTACTCCTTGGTTGAAATTTATAAAAACAAACTAAAATAAGAACAAATAAAAGCAAAACAATGAAACTGAAATTTTCTACAAACTCCTCAACTTCTTTGGTAGCTAAAGAGTAGAAATTACAGGCTGGGTGCGGTGGCTCACGCCTGTAATTCTAGCTCTCTGGGAAGCCGAGGCGGGAGGATTGTTTGAGCTCAGGAGTTTGAAACCAGCCTGAGCAAGAGCGAGACCCTGTCTCTACTAAAAATAAAAAGAAATTAATTGGACAACTAAAAATATATAGAAAAAATTAGCCGGGCATGGTGGC
>CAUYSK010096603.1:0-73561 GCA_963575035.1 Avahi laniger | reverse complement strand
CATAAATTTTGGTATTTTGTGTTTTTATTTTTATTCATCTCTAAGTATTTTATAATTTCCCTTGTGATATCACTGGTTGTTTATGAATATATTGTTTAATTTACACAGATTTTTGAATTTTCCAGTTTTACTTCTATTATTAGTTTCTAACTGCATCCTCTAGAGTTTAGAGAAAATATTTTGTATGGTATCTATCTTTTTAAGTCTACTGAAACTTAATTTGTGGCCTAACATATGGTTTATCTTGGAGAATGTCCTATATGCACTTCAGAAGTTTGTGTATTCTGTTGTTCTTGGACAGAGTGTTCTGTACATGTCAGTTAGATCTGGTTGGCTGGTTGTGATGATCAACTTCTCTGTTTTCTTACATACTTACATTGTTCTATCTGTTATTAAGTGTGGGGTATTGAAACTTCCAACTGGTAGCATAGAACTAACTATTTCTCCCTTCAATTCTTTCAATATTTCTGTCATGTATTTTGATGGTCTATTACTAGGTGTGTAAATGTTATAATTGTTATATTTTCTTTTTATGTTAATGAATATGATATCTGTCTTTGTCTTCTGTATTATTTTTTGACTTAAAGTCTATTTCATCTGATATTAGTATGTATACACTCTTGTTCCCTTTTTGGTTATCATTGATATGAAACTCTATTCTTTCACTTAATACCTTTTTGTGTCTTTGAATCTAAATTGAGTCTCCAGTGTACAGCACATAGATCACATTTTTTATCCAAACTACCAATCTCTATATCTTTATATCTTTATAGAGTATAAATGATGTTTTGATACAGGCATACAGTGTGAATTAATCAAAATGGATAATTGGGTAACCTGAGACATTTAACATGTCTATATGTTAGGAACATTCCAATTCCACTGATTTAGTTATGTTAAAGTATACGGTAACTTATTGTTGATTATAGTCACTTTCTTGTGCTATCAAATATTGTTCATTCTATCTAATATCTAACTATATTTTTGAACCCATTAACCATCCCCTCTCTATCCCTCAGTCTCTGCTGCCGTTCCCAGCCTCCCAGTCATTCTACTCTCTGGCTCCGGGAGATCAATTGTTAATATTTAGCTCCCACCTATGAGTGAGATCATACAAGATTTGTCTTTCTGTGCTTGACTTATTTCACTTATAATGTTCTCCGGTTCCATCAATGTTGTTTCAAATGGCAGGATTTCATTCTTCCTTGTGGCTGTTTAATATTCCGTTGTGTATATGTACCACAATTTCTTTATCCATTCATCTGTTGGTGGACATGTAGATTGATTTCGTATCTTGGCTATTGTGAATAGTGCTGCAATAAACATGGGAGTGCAGATATCTTTTTGGTATATTGAATTCCCCTCCTTTGGATATATACCTAGCAGTGGGATTGTTGGGTCATATGGTAGTTCTGTTTTCATTTTTTTGAGGAAACGCCATACTGTTTTCTGTAGTGGTTGCACTAATTTGCATTCCCACCAACAGTGTGCAGGGGTTCTCCAGTAACATTGTATTTTGAGACTATAATCTAAAATTCAAGTTTGTGTTAAGAATTAGTTTATTAGTTTGCTTAAGAAAAACAAAGGTGTTTAAAATTCAAAAGCTGAAATAATAATGTTCTAAAATAATACATCTGTTAACCTGGAATTAAGAAAATACTATAATCACATATTTTTAACAACAAACAAACAAACAAGAAAACCCCCTAATGAACACCTATTCCTTATGCCAAGACCTTGGAAAGATGCTATTCAACTTAATCCTCAGAACCAGCCTATCATACAGAAATTATCATCTCTCAAAGAGGTTATGTAATTTGTCCAGGCTTGTGCGGATAAGGACATACTATAAATTTCTCTCACCATATCATCTTCTGACATTAAAGAGTCAGTGGTAGAGAGTAAGGTAGTACATATCACACTTCACTGTGCATAGGTATAACCTGAGGGCCTTATTAAAATATGGATTTTGATTGAGTAGGTCTGGGGGCAGCCTAAAATTCTCTGTTATTAACCAGCTCCCAAGTGATACCTAGTCCATGGACTGAACTCTGAGTAGCAAGGTCTTAAAGCATTACTTCCCTCACTTTTCTTATTATCTCTTTGACCTGCTTTCCTCTGCCTGTGCCTTATTTTCTTTTTACCTCCTGCCTTCATTTACCTTAAAAAAAAATTTCCTAACAGGAATGACCCACAAGCATGAACTAGTGTATTAGTGATTCTCGAAAGGATGTATAGGGCTGGACTTGGTGGCTCACGCCTGTAATCCTTCTGCTTTGGGAGGCTGAGGCAGGAGGATTGCTTGAGCCCAGGAATTTGAGGTTGCTGTGAGGCTATGGCAATATTCAGAAAAGATGAAAGATTTTCATTAAAACTATTGGATATTTGGGGGGATTTTTTTTGTTCAAATTGGTACTAAACAACAGTATCAGCTTCAGCTGTCTTTAAGCTTCATATGTATTTCGAACAGTATCAGATAATTTAGACTTCACTGAACTCTTTGGTATTACCTAGGGATTTCACATTATTTTTAAAGCATGGAAAAGACCAAGAAAAGCCTACTAGAGCAAATTGAATCTAATTTCTTCCTGTTCTTCCTGCCTTACAAGGTAAGGTAAATTGTCAGATGCTCTCTAAGTACCCACATTAGCATTAGCTTCTGTAAGTTAAGCCTTCCTGAAAGCTGTGATCACAAAACAGGATGATGGATCCACTCTCCCACTGCAGTATTTTGTGGATCACTTCAGGACTTATTTATGACTATCCAGCAGCCATCTCTGCCTTGTTACAGCGAGGTGTTCATGCTTTCATTGATAAGTGAAGCCCAAGAAGATGTTCTGGTTTGGCAGATACTTGAGGGCACCACAAAGAGATTATTAGTATTTATCAAAAGACAAGATTTGAGATTGGAATTGTATGCATATCAAAATTATTGCCTTTCTAGAAATTTTTCTTTTAATATAACTTGACTGTGATTCTTTGTTTTAAAAGTCACACCTTTTATATTACTGCAATACCATCAACATAGTATGCATTCATGTATTTGCAGTTTTCTCTTATTCCTTACTGGCTGCCCCAGATTGTTTCATGGGAGCTGATAAATAGAGGACATTCTCGTGGGAAATGTCTACCCCACCCAGCTCCATGGGTAGTAGGGAAGGTGTGCATAGTATCTGCATCAGTTAATTAATTGGGGCAAGGGACCTACATAGGATATTAGTACCATGTCCCTCACTGTCGGCTCAATTGTATTTGCTTGCTCCTGCCTGCCTGCCTTCCCACCTGCCTTCCCTCCTTCCCCTCTCCCCACTTCACTCCTTTCCTTCTCTAGCATCATACAGATCACACTGCAAACTCTTTCCCCACTGAGAGGCCAGGCAGGTAACGGAATGAGCAAGGTGACTGGGCGTCAGAGGAGATGGCAGTGGTGGAGCCTGCGGGGAACTAGAAAGCTCACACAGGCCTTGTCCGCAGGAGGCAGCTGCTGCCTTGGCCCCAGCCTGTTGTTGCCACTATGCCTGTGTCGTCTGATTTTTAAACAGGAACTTGAAAATCCTGGTTCTATGTATGTACAAAATTTCTTCGTTTGAGACATCGGCATCGACTGTGCCAGCCAACCCCGGCGTTTGGTTGCCAGTTTACCTTCGGTGTAGAAGATCAGATGAAGTGCCCCTGTGTTCCTTCACAGGTGTATGTTTTTCTTGTTTCAGTGCTATTTTTCCCTCTTGCCTCCTCAAGTAAGAACAATGATTTTATTTTGATTAGTGCATCATGATTTATAAAATGCTTTCATATTTACTCTCTTTTAATGTGCCTTAACTGTTTAAATTTAATTTTATCTTTATATGTGTGTGCCATGCAGAATCTGAGGATTAGTTTATTTATATTCTTAATATCTGTCTTTTTGCTTGGACTCAATAATTGCCTTTGTTTGATTGACATTTCCCTTCCATTCCTTTGTACTTCCGTGGATGTCCTTTCATGCTGCATTACGTAGTAGGGAAATGCAGATGAACACTTCATCCCAGCCCGTAAGATCACATTCTTAAATTAATCATTTAATGAACATATTTTTGTTGTCATTGTTGCTGCTGCTGTTCTTTTCTGTTAATAGAGCCACTTATGTATTCCAGATGACTTCTTATCTTTTGGACCAAAACCGATTGTGTGAATGTATGTTTCCTTTATTATTTAATTTTTAAAAATAGTTTATTAAATTACCCTGTGCAGGATAATATTGCCCTCCCAATCTTCATTATAAAGAAAAAAGTAGAAGCAGTTGCTTATGTGTCTATAGTGAAACTATGAGAGATTTCTCCCTTTTATCTATTTTGTAACTTTTTAAAATCATTTGTATAATTCTTATAATGAAGTAAATATGTTTTTAAATAACATCCTCTTCTTATTCTTAAGCTCATTAAATCTTTTCCTTGCTTTCATAAAAGACTACAAATGCAATCACTTTCCTTCTTCCCATTCTGGTTTTTTACATTATGCAAGTCATAATTATGATTTGTTGCCTATCTATCTTGACAAATTTTAAACCCACAAAAAAGTTGCAAAGATAAAAAAAATAAATACCTATATACTTGTCCCCTCGATTTGCCAGTTAATATTTTATTACAATTTTTGCTCTCTGTTTCTCTGTGTTTGTGTATATTGGTGTGTGTATTTGCTGAACCCCTACAACTTTTTAAAACTCAAATTGAAATCAAAATGTAAACTATTTTGTAGCTAAAATCTTCAGGAGATAGTGTCCATATATAAAGAGCTGCCTTTCATTTCTGTGTAATCTTATGGGCACCAATACTTCTATGGATATACAGTGAAGCTCATCTAAGACATGGTCCTTCTAGGACCCTGGGCTTCTATTTTAGGAATGAGTTCTCATAATTGTATTATGTATTTGAACTATCAACCAAAAATTAGAGTGTGTTCCTCCAAAATGTCAAATGTTATTAACTACACAATAAGTTCTAATGTAAAAGGAGTCTAACTCAACTTAATAACTTGGAAAATATCATAGTAATAATCCTGCTATATCTCATCAGTATCTGAATAATTTTAATGTACTCTCACAGTGTTCTGGAATATGGCCCAATTTGGTTCAATAGTATTGTGCAGTAATTGACAAGGCAATTAGATAATCCAAGTTCAAATGTTGGTGCCACTGCTTACTGTGTGACCTTGGACAAATCGTTAAGCCTCTCTAAGAATGTTTCCTCATCTACAAATTGAATATGGTAACTGTATATATCGAAAAGATAGTTACGATAAAGTGATATATATAATTCATGGCACACAATAAGCCTTCAGAAGTTATTATTATTAATGTTGTTTTCATTCTTGTTCACCATATTCAAGGTTTTCGTTATTGTTATAACTTCCATCTGGTCTTTGTAACTCCAGCTTCCTCCCAACCCAGCTCATCGTACTCATCCCCTTGTTGGCACTTGGGTAAAAGGGTCAAAAAATCAGCTTCCTATTCTGTAAAACTGGCTAGGAGTGATGGCCCAAAATGGGCTTTAAACACCGTCCTCCTGAATTAGACCTAATTAGACAGCTTCACACTTCCACCAGAAGGGCCTGAGTCTGCCCCAGCCTCTTACCACATTTCTCTTATCACAAACATGATTTTGATGTTTCACTGCTCAGAAACTCTTCATTGTTCCCACTCTGTACAAAATAAGACCAGATGTCCTCAGTAGTAGTGGTCGCCTTAATCAAAGTACTTAGTTATGTGCCAGGCATTGTATCACATACTTTGTATCTATTATTTTATGTTTCTGTTAATTCTTAACAACATCATGAAGAAGGTATTGTTATCCACCTCCAATTTACAAATAAGGAAACTGAGGCACTCAACTGTTAAGTGACTTCTTGGTCAAAGTAACACTGTCAGGAAGTGATAAATCTGGGAACTGAAGCTGGTCCTGACAGCTCCAGAGCTTGCACCTCCTCTTGAGAGCCTTGTATTCAGTCTCTTGGTTGCCTAGGTGAGAAAACCTATCCTTCCTTAGCTCTCTCTCTTCTAATTTACCCCCCACACATCAGTCAGTGCTTTAACCTCTCCCTGAACATTCTGTGTCCTTTGAAATCCTTTACTTTTGTTTTCTTGCCGTTCTGTCTGTTTTATATTCTGCCTTTTCTCCATTTATGTATATC
Organism: Avahi laniger; assembly: GCA_963575035.1. NCBI lineage: Eukaryota > Metazoa > Chordata > Mammalia > Primates > Indriidae > Avahi > Avahi laniger. The sequence continues at coordinate 67,396 of CAUYSK010096603.1, read as the reverse complement.
CCACTTATCCTTTATGACTGTGGTCCCGAGCACCACCTCTCCCCAAACCCCTGACCCCGGTGGAAAAATTGTCTTCCGTGAAACCTGTCCCTGGTCCCAAAAAGGTTGGGGACTGCTGCTTTATGACCCTGTTCAGATGCCATGTCCTCTATGAAGCCTTCCCTGATTCTATTCACTCTTCCTCTAAAACAATTATTCAAATTTATGTTATATTAGTAATTTGGGTAATAGTCACTTTAAAGCCTTTCTATTCCATTGTATTATTAGTTCTTGGATGGCAGAGACCGTATAATTTTTATCTCTGTATCATCAACCACAAACTATAGTGCTTTGATGATGCTGATTATTATGATTATGAAAATGATGCTTACTATTTATTAAGTACTTCCTTTGTGCCGCATACTATGCTAGGTGATTTGTATATATTATCTTGGTTTCACAGACTCCAGGAGATATACTCTTGGGACTTTTGTCTATTTAACTATAAAATGGAAATGATAACATTCCTGATTTTTGTCTAGAGTTTTTAAGAAAGGATGGGGCCAGAATTCAGTTAGGCCCATCAGATTTTTTTAAAAAATGATAAAAAATGGTCTTCCCATTACACTACACTCACTGTGTTTGCCTTGCAAAAAGTAAGTATCCAGGAAATATTTGTGGCATTCTACTTTTTTGCACATTAATTTTTCCCATTTCTGGTAAGTATTAAGGACATTTATAGGTAAAACTAACAAACGATAAATTCAGGGAATGCTTCAGCCAATTATCCACAACATTTTGTAATTTGTTTTATTCTTAAATACAAATAATGAATCCTATTTTTTTGATTTACATTGCCATAAAGTAGCACTTGCCAAGTATCATGAACCACAAACTATAGTGGCACTGTAGAATTTTATTCTTCTCAGAAGTTTTTTAAAAAATGTCTTCTAATCTTGTTATGGCATGGACTTTGGTTTAGGGTAGGTTAGTCTGGGACTCTGATTTATAGCTGAAAACCTTGTAGGGATCTCGTTACAACAAAACTTGCCCGCATAATTCAGCGCTTTTGCCTGGATCTCCAGGGCTCCATGGGAGTGAGTCTTCTCTATGGATAACCACTTAACAGTCATTAATAGTAATTCATTGACATCGTCATCAAATAAGTTCTTTTCCTGAGATGGTCTATTTGGGATTACAACAGGAGACATTCTAATACTGGATAGAGAGTTGTACAAACTGACCCCTTTTGTGAATACTTTTTAGACTTCACAGTACTATAATAACCAAGTGTTCATATTTTATTTTTAGGGTACTATAAAATTTGATACTCTAACCACATTTTAAAATTCTAATTACCAAGGAAGAGTGATAGAAAGAACATGGGCTTTAAGGTCATACTGCATTATCTGTTACAAATGTATGTGGGCATAATATATTACCTCCCTGAAGTCTGTTTCCTAATCTGTAATATGTAATTTGTGATACATACTTTGCGTAATTATTGTCAACTAGTAATAGTATATATAAAATTATTAGAATGGTACCTGGTACTATTAGCATCATTAATAGAAATAAGCCTTACTACTTACTATATTTTGTATAAGAAATAAACTAGCTCAGGATATTGGTTAATGATTATTTTCTCTGCTTTATACACATAACTCATTTTAATGTGATACTGTTTAAAAATTATATTCATTTTACAAAGGTTTTAAATGCCTAATATGGTTTGCCACGAGCCATTTAAAAACCAGATTTTTTTCCTCTGAAGAAGAAAAACAAGTCATCCAAAAAACAAGTGTTTAGGTCGATGACCACATTTTATCACGGGAAGGGAGAAAAAACAGACTTAGGAGTTTACATCCACGCTTTGGTTTTGCCCTGCAGAGAGGAACTGATTTCGTCTGAGGACCTGCTGGAGTGGCTGAGGCCTTTCTGTGCTGACGACAGGTGGCCGGTGCGGCCCCGCATCCACGTGCTGCAGGTTTTGGAGCAGTCGTTTCACCTGACCGAGGAGGACAGCAAGCTCCTCGTGTTCTTTAGAACCGAAGCCATTCTCAAGGCCACTTGGCCCCAGAGACAGGTAAGGAGGCGTCTGACTGAATATTTTCCTGTTAATAGTTAGAGGGTCAGTTCTTGATTACTTTAAACTACTTTCAACTGAATGATCAGCTTGGTAATGCAAATTTTCCAATATGTTTATCAATCCAGCTATTTCATAATCAAATATGTGCAGAAAAGTTTGTTTTTCCAAATGTTTGAACATGCACATGCACGATAGATGATGTCTCACTCACCAAACGTGTATGTCATTTGTCTCCTCATGGGAGATAGGACGGTTCACAGTATCAATTAATTGCGGTGGCTCACCCTTTCCCAGGAAAAATGCAGATCTGAACTGCAATGCAGTGTGCAGTTTAGCTAATTCATTTCTTCCATGCTCTACCCAGGTCCTAAAATGCTACCCCACCTCTTCTCCTCTGTACTTAGATGGACATAACATGGCAAAGACACAAGATCTTAGATTTCTCCATACCGTCCTTCAAGGCTCACTTAGTCCATCTTCTCTCTGAAACCTTCCCTTACCATTGCAGTCTTAACTGAACCTTGAGTTCCACATATTTGAGCTTTAAAATTATTTATTATTATTATTAAAAGTTTTGCCTCCTCACCTCCATGAAAACTCTGAAGCCCTGGAGGATGCACTTACCATCTTCTGAATCCCTCTCAGTATCCTGTGCACATACTCAGAGCTTAAATACTTGTTGATGGAGTAAATGGGAATGCTAATTCCTAAATCAAAGAAATGTGGTAGCTGTTGAAGTTTGGCTTAAATTCTAAATTGATGCATCCTAAGGACATAGAGTCCAGGAGTCAGGAACCTCCGTCAAGTGCTTGAGCGTGCAGAGTAGGCCCTCATGTCAATACAGGTTAGAAACCAGGACTTCCCAGATAATCTCAGCTGCAAAAGAGTTTCCTGGGAGTCTGACTCCAACTCAATCTACCTTCTAATTTTAAAACTTTGTTTCTAATTTATTTCCTTATTACTATATCTAAAGAACAATGAATTTCTTTTTTAAAAAAATGAATCAAATATTAAGAATATCTTGGGGCTCATCTCAGAGCATCTTCATAATTATTATCTTCTATATTCTTATTTCCATCTGTGAAACAAGTGGGTAAATACTATTGCTTACTCTTCAGAATTAGAGAAATTGAGATCCAAAAAAGATGGCTCTATCAAAGATTCTGTAGTTTTGCCAAATCACTGAAATAGATTGCAATAAAAAGTCATTAATGTGTGAATAATACTCTCTCTGAAGTACTATGACCTTACCACCCAGCATATTTCAGTCTCAACACTTTGCTTTGAATTACATCAGAAGACCACTTGCTGCCTCTTTAAAGAGCAGTCTAGGAACACAGAGGTGATGGGCTGTAAAATACCTTCCAGGTATGTGACGTAGAAGTTAGAGGTGTGCTGTTTTCAGCAAACAGGAAAGTTTATGTAGCATCCCTGAGGTGGACCCTAAATTAGATCATGTTATTTTTGCCATATGGAACTTAGGTTCTGACCGGTCCTGAAGCAAATGAACACGGCTGAAATCAGGTACTTTACCAGCACAGCCTTCACTTTTCAAGTTCTCAGCCTCGCTCAGTTTCTTCACCTTCCTTGATTGCAGGAGCCTGCCAGGATGATGAGGCTGGTTTCTCTGGTTGAAACCTCACTATATTATGTCAGATCTATGTACTGAAAATATTGCAAAACAGTGTGGACTCCAGGAAACGGAGAAAACATCCATCTTATCTGTCATGGTGAAACACTAGAACACATACTTTGATATTTGGGCCCAAGCTCCTTATGAATAATATAAGGATCACTGCATTTCTGCTTTTAAGCTTTTCTCAATGTTCCAGCTACTCAAAGAACAAGTTATAACTTTTATACAATAAGATTTTAATGATTTCTAAATATTTCTGAAATTATAGTTCCCTTGTAGCTTAACTTTTTCTAAAAACAAGACTGAAGGCAGCTTAGCCTCTATTACTAAGATTCCTTTTTCATACACTTTTTCTAAATTAACTTTATAGCCATGAGTGCAGACTGTTTCTCTCACTTGCCAAGTCTGTATGTAAGGCCACGTTTCACTAGCATTTCCGATGTGGTGCTGCAAATTTTTTCCGGTCCTCTAGGAAATTGCTCTCCTGGAAGTCCCTGAATGACTAGTAAAAGTCGTGTCATATCCTCCTCACCCTTCATATTTTCTCTCTTCTCCACTTTCCCCTAATATGAGAAAGGATTTCCCTGTTCTTGGCTACTAATGATCTAGGTTTTTAAATATAGTATTTGGTAGTAGAAATAAGAAAGCTATCATACTGGTTTAATGATACTTACTAATTGACAGTCTCCTCCAAGAAATAAATCAGTGTCTCTCCCTCCTCCTTTAGAAATTAAGTATTCTATGTCTGCCTGGCATTGCTGATTCAAATCTATATCGAAAGACAAGTGAATTTTATGGGGAAATTTTGTCTTATATAATAATTGTAAATAACTTCTTAGAGAATGAATGCAGAAAAATTATGGGCTTAGAATGGAAACACCAACTTCTGGAATCTTTCAAAACTATGTCTGTAGTTTAAATTCTCTCTTAAATCGTTGTTTTCCAAGAACTGTGCTACCTTTCACTGGAGCAGTAGAAAGGTCAGGGCACTAGTAGAAAAATACGTGTATGTGTCTCCACCTTCCCTCTACCATGAGTTTTATAATCCTGGGGAAGATTGTTAAGCTGTGTTCCTTGGCTACTTCATGTGTAAAATGGAACCTTGAACTGGAGGAGCTCAGGGATAGTGTCTCACCTCATCTGTCGTTTCCTCCACGTACATTAAACTGTCGTCTTCACCTCGACATCCCAGACACCCAAGAGATCCTTAAGTGTTACTGGATGGGCTCTCATTTTCTTCACTTCTTCCTGTCCCCATCCTCATTCGCAGAGGCACTTTAGGTAACATGAAGGATGGAGACGAGTTCTTACGGAGCAAGGATAACAATAGATAATGATATTGCAGTGTTCAATTACCACAAAATGTGGGACTGCTGCCTTCACTGTGCCTGGTAATCCTCTTAGGCAGACTTTGCATACATCAAAGAGGGACTTAATATTTAATTATCCTCGAGGTACCCAAAGTAGTGGCCCCACACATCAATGTGTTGTTGCTGGGAAACCAGCCAGCTCCTGCAAAATTAAACACAGTCTGTGGTGCCTGCTACCTCACTGGTTCTCAGAGAGACAGCAGTTTCTAGTTTTCTAATGATTGGTTAACAGAATTAAAAATACAGACGCCCTCCCTCTTCGACAGTTTGAGAGGCTGTCGTTTCCACCACAGAAATGTGCCCCGGCTCGAGGTGGGAGGGAGGGCGAGGCAGGCATGAAGGGGGGTGAGGATGACTGTACCGCGTTAATCCCTTGGTACAGTTTATCTGACTTTTTCAGCTTTTGTAATTTTCCAGTTAACTGGTGCATGAAAAATATGGTAAAAATACTGATGTTTCCTTAAAAAAGCCCATGCCTCATCATCTCAAACTTTTTCCCCCATTTTTATGTAAAAGAGAACATGTGGCTTAGGGTTTCACGTTTTAAAATTTTAGTATGTCTGAATTTGTGGTTGTGAGTGATCACCAAAAGAATTAGTTTAAGACAACTTCTAATCTCATTACAAATTCATGGATTTTGCCTACTTTGGAATGTGAAAGGACATATTAACCCTTCTCTTCAGAAACCAGTTGGGTATATTTGCCAAAACATTAACAAAATATGTACTTCTCTGTCAGACGGAGCTCAGAAAACAGTGACAAAAGTCTAGTATGCAAAGGTACATTTAGTTCCTTGCAAATAATTTCTGTTACCTTAAATGTCTTCAAAGCTAATGACATGATGTGCTTAATTAACCAAGTATAGGATAATATTTGATGTTAGAAATATGTGTGCCTGCATACATGTACTATATCCCCGACAGCTGTGAAATCACAGATTCCTAGAACGAGAAGAGACTTTCAAACACGTCCCACTTCAGTGGTCATGTTTTACAGGAAAAGGTATAGATGTCCAAAAAGGAGAAATTACTTCCTCAAATTTTAGCTTAAATGTCACCTTTTCTAAAACAACTACACAGCCCAATTTAACCACTCAGTCACAATCTATTTTATTGCTGTCTTAATTCTCTACAAAGTACTTACCACTGTCTGCCAACTTCTTCCTACTGATCCCTGTACTTTTCTATTTATTATGTGATGTCTTTCTTCTAATGTTATGGATATAAATTCCATGAAAACAAGGTTTTCAGAGACACTCAGTAAATATTTGTTGAATAAATGAATATTAAATTTTAAAAACTTGTCCAAGGTCACCCTTAAAATGGCAGGGCCAGGACTCCTGACTTTCAGTCTGATGTTTCTGCCATTAATGATGAAGGATTAGACTGTTCTGCTTCCTCTTGAAATGCAAGCAAAATGATTTGCTTGGAATGATGGGAAGGTTTTCTTACAGAGTGGCCTGGTGCTTTCAGATTGATACTGTTTTATATTAGTTTGCCGTACTTTCCTGACAGCGATTTCTGACCAGCCATTTGCTTCTTATTTGGAAGCAAACAAGTCAGAAACATGTTTGTCCAGAGATGAGCAAGAGATCTGAAATGCTGGAAAAGAATTCCATGTGTCTTTTATCCCCAAGAGATTAAAATTGAGAGAGCATCCATGTTAATTACTCCTGCAAATATTTAGAGATGCTGGGAGTCTCTCTGTGAATAGCAGGTGCTTTCTCTTAAAGATTTGCTCTCTCACCACTGACATCACTGCGGGGAGAAGAGGCGACCTTGGAATGTGTCCTGTATGCACGTTAATCTTTAAAACTCTCTTGCAAAGTAGTTACCATCCTCTCTGTTTTAGATGAGATCATGTGACCAATTTAAGGTGACACATGGTACTCAAACCCAGTTCTGTCTGACCCTAAAGCCTGTGTTCTTGGCCCTGTGCTGTACTTCTTCCCATGTGCCAGGGAAATATATTCGAGTAGCACTAGGTTACATAAAGTATGGCCTTTTCTCTTCCCACTGTGACTTTATGTGGATTGAATTAGAATAGACATGAGATATCAGGAGTTTGAAAGAGCACAGAAAGCCTTGCTTTATCTTTTGGCCTTTGTCACTGTCTCAATACATCATAGGGTATATGTTAACTGCTGATTAATTAAAATATGGAAAAATGCTATGCCTAATAACTGTTGTTTGAACAAAGCAATATGTGAAATATCCATCAAGCATACTTTATGTGCCATGTACTACCTTGTACTCTAGGGATAGAGAAATAGACAAGGCAATTGATAGTAAAGTGGTTGGGCTCTTCAGCCACATCGACTGGATTCAAATTCCAGTTTCATCACTCATTAGCTCTGTGAGCTTGGAAAAGTTAGTAAATCTCTCACAACCTCAGTTTCCTTGTCTGTAAAATACAGAAATAATATACAATTGTCATAAGGATTAAATGAGATAATCCATGTAAAGCTCTAACTCCAGTCCAGGTAAGTGGACCTTATTGGCATAGGGCCTCCACACTGGCAGAGAACGTAGACCTATGAACAAAGAATTAAACGCCCTAAAGTGTTTAGGTGCTGTGAGAGAAGTCTGCAGAGTGCACGGGGATCAGCGAGGGCATGTAGCTGTTCTGCCTGGAGGCAGTGAGGAAAGACTGCCCTGAGAAAGTGATACCTGAACCACGGTCAGCACAGCTGGTGAATGATATGAAGACAGGAGCCACCAAGAGGTGAAAGTGGGAAGAAGGAAGCCACATTATGGGCATCTCAAGTGTTGTGCTCACAGTTTACTTTGATGGTGCTAAGGCAACATGGAAGGGTATTGCCAGGGAAGCCACACGATCAGATTTGTGTTTGGGGAAGATCCCTCTGACCTCTGTATAAATGACAGACTTGAAGGGCTCTGGCTGAAGAGTTACCAGAGGACAAAGGTGGTTCAGGTTGGTAATAGCACTGAATATAAAAGATGGTAGAAAAGAGAGCTGAAGTAATTTCAGTTTACCAAAAAATTGCATAAATTGTACAAAAAATTCTATATACTTTTTACTCAGATTCACCAAGTATTAGTATTTCAAATAATGAAAACTACCACTGATACAGTATAATACTGTTACTGTTATCTAATTCATGCCTAATTCAGATACTGTCAGTTATCCCACTAATGTTCTTTTTCTGGTCCATAGTCCACATCTAATCCAGGCCACATATTGTACTCAACTGTCATGTCTCTTTAGTCTCCTTTGTCTGAAACAGTTCCTAGGTCTCGTTTGTTTGTCGTCGTCGTTGTTGTCTTTTGTGATCTTGACGTTTAAAAAAAATATTGGCCAAATTATTTTGTAAAATGTTCCTTCTGTTTGACTTTGTCAAGTTTTGCATTTTCGGTAAGAATACCACAGAAGTGATGTTATGATCTTGTGTTGTGTTGATTTGTTCCATTACTGGTGATGTTAACTCTGATCACTTGATCTAGGTGGTATCATCACATTTCTTTGTAAAATTATCATTTTCCCCTTTGAAATTTAGTAACTATTTTCTGGGGAGATATCTTGAGATTGTGTAACTAGTCTGATTCTCATCATACTTTCATCTCTAATTTTTGCATGAATTGATGATATTGCCCGAGATAATTATTGCTGCAGTGTTTGTCAAATGGCGTTTTTTTCGTATCATTTGTTCCCCTCCACCACCATGTATTTATTTATTCACTTATTTGTTGATAGCAGTATGAGCTCAGGGATTCTCATTTTGTTCTATGGTTGTAATCCATTACTTTCATTATGTATTTTTTGCTCAAATTATTTCATATTTGAGCAAAAAATTTGGGGGTTCCCTTCAAGTTTTTTTCTTTTGATTTATACCCATCATTTCTGGAGTTCTTTACTTTCTGGCAACCACACAAAGTTTGAGAATCTTCTTGTACTTTTCTACTCAACTCTAGATTCAGTCATTGATTTCAAAGAGCCTTGGCTCATTTTACTGAACAGTGGTATTTAGAAGTCAAGACTTGGGGGCTGGGTGTGCTCATTGATAGTATGGTGCTATAGCTTCCAGATCCTCTTAAGGAGACAGAACTAGAAAATACATGTATGTGAGTATACACATATCTACATCTGTTTCCGTATTCATCTGTATACACATTAAAGATCATAAGTTCATATTTTATACTTCTAATTTCAATCCAGTGCCACAGAGTTGATTCAAGCCTTACCCCTTTCCTTATTTCTAAATTCCCCTCTCTGTCAATGAGAAACTTGAGTCTCATTATCCGTAATATATCTACATATTTACTCAATCCTAGAGTACACATAAAGTAATTTTGGAATTACTAGCTAGAATATAATATTTTTGTAGAGCTCTTTCTGCCTCTAGCCTTAGAGTAATAATACTAAAAAATGTATTTTTTAAAGATTACTTAAGTTTTCTTTCCTCCTCTCCTCTCCTCCCCTCCCCTCTCCCTCACACACACGCGTGCGCACGCACACACACACACACACACACACACACCCCTACCTTCAATGTAATTATCTTATTCACTTATAATACAGTTAGATTCATATTTTTTCTATTTGTATAATTTGTCTCATTCTTATTTATTTCAATTGTTTATCCTTTTTGGAATACGTGAAACAGCGTGGAATTATAAAAGATTCTGTTGGATTTAGTGGATTTTTTTTCTTTTTTACTTATGGTGTTTTGAAGTTTGGACTTTCTCAACCTGTAATTGTGCTGAGTACATGGGTCTTGTGTAATTTTATTTGTTCTTGTTCTATTTTGTTTTTGGAGAATGTATAGGTAGAAACAACTCATTGTTTGCCATTTTCATCTACTATCTGGAAGTTTCTCTGGATAACTTCTAACTGGAATAAAAAATCAAAGCCAAAATAAAAACTCTGAAAGCTACAACAAAAATCTGTTTTCCCTTAAGCTGAGAAGATGCTACATGTACTGTTAATGTTTTTGAGAGCCTTACATGGCCTGAACATAGGTTTTGTACACATAACATTTCATTTAAACGTCATAATTTCCCTATGTCATATCCCGCTGACATAGGTGATCTTGTCACTCCATCATCACATGAGGAAATAGACTCAGAGTGGTTAAGAAATTTGTACAATATCTTAGTGCTAAAATGTGGCAGAATATGATATATAATAATGAACTATCAATACTAGTAGCTACCATAGTGGCTCAGTGTTAACTCAGTGTTAGACTAGTTTTGGTCATCTCAAAATTCCCTTCCCTAGACGTATTGATTAGCTCCAGTGGATACAACAGGCAGCACTGGCCACCTGAAACCTTATAAAAGGAGTGGCTTTTACAGTTTAGTATTGGTAGAGATCAACTCTTACCTTTTTATATTTCTGTATATCTGTTGAAGCCGGTTTATTTGTTTTGTATTTTGAAGCCCTGCATACAAAGACATTTCAGTGTGACTCTATTGTGTTCATGAAAGGAATTGCAGTTACTTTGCAACTTTAAATCAAGTGTCATCATATGAGTCTCTTAGAAGCAAACTAACAGCTCACCAACTCTTATGGGAGATAAGAACATGGTAGTTAATATCACGACTACCAGTAATAATCCTCTGTAATTATTTTCCATTTACAAAGTGATTTTATATGCATTAAGACTTATTTCATATTTGTAAATATCTGAAGACAAAAGAAGCTACTGTCAGTACACATAGATTCATATTTCAGGAGAGGTACCCTAAGATATTTGTGTCCACTTTTAGCAGACACAGAGAAATCTAAGGTTAAAACTGTCTTCAGCTGAGAATAGGTGACTTAGTACATTTTTTCAAGGACACCAGCTCTGTGTCTGATAAGGAGACTGCAGCTGTTTGACAAATTGACTTACAGCAAGGGCTAAAGTCACCTAATTCAATGAGGAAAGAAACAGCTTTGAGAGACAAAAGGGAGAAAGATATTCTTATATTTGAGTCTCATTCGAATTTTGCCCTTTAAGATCCTAGGATATTTAGTTAATCGTGTCAGTGTGGAATACTCACTAGCTACACAGATGCCTGTGAAATGCTGGACATTTTCCCCTCTGGGATTTTGTTTGATACTCACTGGGGAAGAGACAGGGATGTTAAAAGAAGTATATGTTACTTTCTTGTTCACTGGGGAAAAGGACAAAGTAAAATAAAATGTAGTAAAAAAGAATAGCAATTTTGCTCGTTTATTTTCATAATCTGTGGAAGTCATTTCAAATACCATATTTATTGCACAAATAAATGTGATTTTAAAAAAGAGATAAAGTTAACCCACAATTTCATTTCCCTGAAACAGCCATTGTTTTTTGCATTATATTTTTTCCTGTCCTGTACAGTCCACAGACATAATTATTAGAAGGGATCCTAGCACAAATTCTGTTTTCTGCCTTTTTTGCATTTGGCACATAATGTGGAGGATAATATAAATAATACCTATCATTTATTATGTGCCTACTATATGCCAGTCCCTTTGTTTCGTTCCCATTACCTTATTTAATATTCACAGCCATCATATAAGTATGTGCTATCTCTGTCTTATGGAAGAGAAAACTAAGTCTCCAAAAGGTCAGTAATGTCTCCAAAATAAATATTTTTCTGTAGTATTTTGACTTCATCATCACTTTTTAAAGCTACATATTTAATCAAATTGACCTTCTATCATTTATTTTACAATCCCTTTCATGAGATATGTTGAAGCATTTGATAAGGCACCTAAAGTTAATTTTTCCTCCATGTTAAAATAAGTTCCATAGTCATTTCAAATTCTAAGTATTTGGAAACTCATGTTAGCTCGATGTACTTGTAATATTTTATGAAAATATTTACATACTTAGGACATATATTTATATGGACTATTACTACTTTCTAGACAAGAGAGAATTTGATTCTTTCCTAGCTTTACATGCATGTTGAGTCAAGTGCCCTATTTTCAGGTATTTTAGGGAATTTAGATTCCCGTGATAGTCAGACTAATTGCATGCTATCACAGCTCCCATGAGTCTCTGAGACCCATTTGTTTTAATTTTTGTGATCTCAGGACAATTCTTCCTTTCTTAATTATTTTTCATGTAATGTATTAAATTTATGACATAGTGATTTTTTCAACTTAAGGTTGTATAATTTTTCTAACTCTTAATGAGCAACATTACTAAATGTAGTAGGCAAATATATTGAGCCAAAGCTATCTTCAAAAAAGTAGTTGGATAACATCATTATTTTTATTGTACTGTTTATGCAAGAAATGTATGTTGATCATTTACCATGCTTCATATTCTCTGCTGACCACTAGGATTTAACTATAGCTGAATTCTTAGAACTGAAAATTTGGAGACATTTTTGTTAAAATTAGAAACAACACGAGTGCCCAATATCATTATTTTTTGTCATTGTTCTTCCAGTCCTAGTCAGTGTAGTAAGAAAAGAAACAGAAATAGGGTCTATAAGTTTTTGAAAAGTCAAAATTGCCATTATTTAATTATAGATTATATCATTCTAATTTCTAGAAAACCCAAAGAAAAGACTGAAAATAACTAGAATTAATAAAGAGAATATATTAAAAGGGCTAACTAAATGATAAAAGAATATTTGTAACAATATATATGAAAATAACACACATAAGTCCTTGGTAAAGGGCTTATTAGTAAATCTGAGTCTAATTACTTACCTTTTACCACTTAGTTTGTCATCTTTTTCTCAAATAAATTTTAGAGTAAATATTGCTATTCGAAGGAAAATGTACTAACTCTTTCATCATCTGGAAAGCCATGCTTAGGAACCTTTATTTAATACTATTAAGACAGGCTAATCTTGCACTCTTCCTCAGTGGGATGAATTATATTAACAAACATATCTAAAAGCTATTGGGAAACAGTTCTCCATGAATCTCTCACAAGTCAGCAAGTCTTACAAGCAGAGGCACTATCTTTGTTCTAGACTATCTTTTGGATAGCAAAAAGCCCTGGAAGGTAAAGTTAGTATCTCCCTCAGAGCAAAGGGCAGGTATGCTTACTGTCCTGAATAACAAATTCATATTCCCTAAGCTTGGGGTTCTTCAGTAACATAACCCACTCTATGTGGCCGTGTCACTAGCCCTCTGTACCATCCCATGGGACTTGGGACACTGACATAAGAAAATACTGATACTCTGGCTATTTCTATTGCTGTCTCTGACCTGGGAGTCTCTCGTCTTCTGCCAGAATCCATTAAACTATGTCAGGCTAGCTTGTTAACTTGTCAGGAGGATAAAATCTTCACAGTTCTTAAAAAAGAGTCTCATTCTTAAAGTGTGTCCTTCAGAATTAACTCCAGGGTCTTGACCCAAAGGACTGATTACAAGGCACAGAGGATGGGATCTCTTCCCATCCCTTCTCATAAGCATGTAATACCTGGGAGTTAACTTTATATTCGGGAATAAGGTTGACCTGGGAGAGAAGTTGTGTAGTAACTTTCTTTCTCAGAAGTCTGAAATCTCTTACTTTGCTTTAAGCAGGGGAGATAAGCCATAACTCTTACTATTTTAAGGAAGAACAGAACTATCATTCTTGATATAGCACAGATAACAAAAAAATTTCAGGAAGGTTTCAGTGTGGAGGAAGGAGGTCAGCAGATCCCTGGAAGCTACCAATGTCAAGTGCAGGAAAAGAACATTTATTGAATACCCAGCATAATGCTTGACGCTCTCCATGATTTACCTCATGTGATTTTTCTAGTAACCTTGTAGAAGAGTTCTTCCCGCACCCTGCCGTGTGATTGTTGGGAGGCTCAGATATGTGTAGAGTCACCCAGCTAGTGAGTACTTGAGTAGAAATCCAAACTTGTCACCCTGCTTCAGTCAATATCAGAGCTTTGGGAGATCCTTGGAATCACCATCTCTACTATCCCCCCAACTCCATTTCACTTTCTAGCAATAAGAGACTTTCTAAGATCCATAAAAGAAAACTGCAAAGGTCTTTCATGCTAATTGGTTACCTTGATGGAGGTCTTATATCTGGATATTTCTTTGTGTTAACTTTACCAATTGAATATGTTATCTTACATGATGAACATTTTCTTTTTCTCTACGCTGACCACTTATGAAATTTTTTTTTAATTTTTTACATAATATCCTATTTCCTTTCATATTTTGTCCTTTCAAATATCTAGGAGAAATCTTAGTCCGTTAGATGTGTTGGATCTGATTATGCTCATTTCCCTTAAATTCTTACTTCTTCCTGTTAAAATCTCTTCTATATCAAAGTTGTTTCTTCTATTAAAAATAATCTTTGGATAAAAGATTTCTCATTTGATTTCTGGGCTAAATGGGTATAAGAAGTTCAACCTCTAATATACTGAATGGCACATACTAGACATGAAAAAATATTAGTTCTCTACCCTTCTCTTAGCTTTTCATGGGGCAGTTCATGAGATGTCTTTTCATTCTTTTAAGTTTTCTCCCTTGCCTGCTGACTCAGAGGGACTGAAGTCAATATTCACTATGTTTTGAACAGACTTGGTGTTCCTAAGTGTTTCATTGTCTTCATGTTCTGGCCCTAGCAGATTTCCTTTACCACATCCACCACATTTCACCTACACTCACCACAAAGTACTACTCAGAACCCCTCGGTTGACTCTCCTCATCTTTCCACAATCTTCTCCTTTCTCCCTCACCTCTGCATATCCAAATCCTACTCTTGCTTCAAATCCTTTCTTGTATGCCGCCCTGTTCACTTTCCTGATCTCCTGAGCTCAAGTTAAACTTCTTTTTACAGCACTGTAAACTATATGTTTTTTAAGACCTTTGTCAAATTGAATGTGTTACAGTTAAAGCCTTCTTAACTACTGCATGGATCAATTACTCAAGTGTATTAAAGTAGAAATCATAAAATATGATATACTCATACCTTAAACATTTGTGTGGAACTAAAAATATAAATGAGCATTCATTTGCCAAATATTTACTGTAGAGTTAAGGTCTTTTCTTAAATATCCAAGTTACTGTGCTTGTAGAATAACTAAATAACACTTTCTTCTTGTGATTTTATGTGACCATCTAAATGAAGAGAATAAAAATGTCTACTTTTTATAGGTTTATTTTTATACATCTCACAATATACAAAGGCAAGTGATTGGTCCAAACTGTTGTTCATAATCTACTTCTCATGGAAAATGGCCCTCCCTTGAATCATATCTATATGTATCCAGTAAAACAATTTGCAAACCCAAACAAAACTAGAAGGGAATATGGAAAACATTTGACTTTTTTATTCCAGACATTGAGTTGAACTAAGAGGGATGTTTGAGAGAGGGATAACTTAAATTGTTGCAGTCAGAGATTTATGGTCACCTGAAGAGACACATTTTTAAGTCCTGAATATCACAACAGGTCTAAGTAGGCAAATGGGCAAGTCAGAGGTTAGGAACACAGTAATAGGAGGAAGCACCATTACAAGGAGTAGGTTGGGAGTAGATGTTTAGAACTGAAGCTGAGTATAACAAGTGAGGGCTAGAATTTCCCTTTCAATGGTGTGTGGTATGAGGTAGGGAGCTCCTCATAGGAACCATTCAGGATTATGATTTTTTGACTTTACAATGGGTTTAGTGATATATTAAATGCATTTTCAAATTATGGTATATCCGACATATGTTATAGGGACGTAACTCAATCGTAGGTTGAGAAGTATCTCTATATCTATTATGTCAGGATTTGTCTCTCTGAATTCTCACAAGTTGAATTGATTATCTTTCTGTTGCTTTTTAGTTCCTTCTTTTATCATTTCCTTTCTGTTTGAAGAACGTCCTTTAGCCAGTCTTCAAGATAAGGGCTGTTAGTGACAGATTCTTTTAATTTTTCTTCTGCTGAGAATGTTTTTATTTTTTATATCCCCTTTCTTCCTGAAAGATAGTTTTGCCAGATGTAGAATTTATAGTTAACAGTTCTTTTCTTTCATCACTTGAATAAGGTGCCACTTCCTTCTGGCTTCCATGGTTTCAGATAAGAAATCCATTATTATTCAAATTGGTATTTCCCTGTAGGTGATATGTCATTCTCCCAGTCTGCTTTCAGAAATTTTTCTTTTGTCTCTAATTATCAGGTTTAATTATGATGAGCATGGATTTCTTTGGGTTTATCTTGTTTGGGGTTAACTTAGCTTCTTGGATCTGTAGATTTGTGTCTTCCATCACCTTTGGGAGGTTTTTAGATATTATTTCCTAAAATATCTTTCAACTTCACTCTTTTCCTTTTTCCTCTCACATTCTGATGGAAAACGAGCCTACCTAAGCTTGAGTTGAGCTCTCTTCTGTTTCTGGGTCAGGAGTTGGGAAATACTAGACCTGGGTGGACTTCTTTTTTGGGTGGGAGACACAAGACATTCTGCTACCATGTTGTTCCTTCAGACCTGGAGTTCCAAACTTGTTTACCTTCTTTTTACCACCCTTCAGAGTTTTCCTTCCCTTGTCTTTTTTATTAGTTCCATGGTTTATAGTTGTGCTTAATAGAGAGGAGCAAGGAAAAATGGGTAAGCCATCTTGTCCAGACTGGGAGCCCTTTACATATGTTGATCTTATCTTTTATTTTTCTTTACACATAAATTTGTTTTGAGTTTTGATTATTAGAATTTATTTCAGAAAACCTTAAAATGACAAAATGAAGAATATAATTTTAACATTCCTTTTAAAACATATTTTAATATGTGGACACAAATCTTAAATAAGCACTTGTATTTCAAAGTATATAATGATTGTGCAATAACGTGTATTCTTTATCTTTTTTTTAAAAATTAATGTGCTCAAGTCAGTTTTTAGGCCCATTTGCTTCTCTCATACATGGTAAAGCTCACAGCTACAGTGGTAGCAAATTTAAAACTGCTTTGTTAAGAGCTGAGTAACTTACGTTGAAATCCTTTTTGATATGAGGGAACATGCAACTGTGCATACACAAACAGGAAGTTATGTAAGTTACCCTATCTTTCACATTTGTATTTTAAATACACGGTCAAGGCTCTGAAAAATAAGTTACTAAAAATTGAAATGTTTAATGCACATTCAGAAGAAAATATTTCCTGATAAAGACATAGTCTTAAAAAGTCTGTGTAGGAAAGGTGTTGTACAAAGAAATTTATTATAAAACACATTTTATACATGGAAACTTATTTGCATACTAATATGAAAATAAACACATGAAGGTTTAATTTATAGTTTCTTTTCTCTTTCCTTCCCTTTTGATACAGTTCATGTGTTCAAATTTACAAGCTATTACAGTTTCTAAAAAGAAAGAAATTAAATCTAGATGATATTAAAAACATGATTTGTTGTTGTTAATCTCTTTCTCTTCCCGGGATGCATCACATACAGAAAATAAACCATACAGAGTCTGCATTTTCATGTAAAGGGGAAAACTGCTTGTTATAGTGCGTTTAATTATAGAAACTAGAATATTAACACTGCCAGGAACATTACAGACATAACATTCAATGGGTTTTAAATATTTTTTAAGCACAAACCTTTTCTACAAATAAACTCTTATGCAGAAAGTAAGATTATAATGCAAGAAGAAAAGGCCAGCCATTTCTCCACCCCTTTTGCGGCTACAGAGCCGCAAGACACTTCCTCAGAACTTCTGAGACTTCTCAGACTTCAGATAAGGAAAATGAAGCCTAAAAAGAGGGACTTCACTGAAATCACAGAGCGATCACAAGGCCTTATTTGTGCAGGTGTAATGTCGGTAAACCTGCCATCTTTGGTCTTTTTTTTAGTAATTTCCCCCTTGGGAACATTTTCTTTCTAAATCTTATATTTGTCTCCAATAACAAAATCAGCCAAACATTTGTGGCAACTCCATGAGTATTTAATATCATTTATGCTAAGTTATTTTATAAGTGACAAATTGTCTTCATTCACTCATTCATATGTGTCCATTCATTAGTTCATTCATTCACTCATCGTGCATCTACTCTATAGCAGGCATTGTTTTGAGTTGTGGGGATAAACCAGTGAACAAAAAACAGCCTCAGTTTTCAAGAGGCTTACATTGTTATGGAGGAAGAAAGGCAACAAGAAAACATATGCTCTGTCACATAGTTGTAAGTGCTAGGAAGGAAAATGAAACCGGGTGAAAAAGACAAGCATGGAGGACTGGGCCTTTAGTTAAGGCAGTTAAGCAAAGCCTTCACTGGTAGGGTAACATCTGAGAACTTGAAGAAAACAAAAGAACGAGCACTTAGGTGTCTGGAGGGAGAATGTGCCTGGCAGAGGAAACAGATCACAGTTCCTGAGGGCAGAGTGTGCAGGACTGTATGCATGTAGGGAGCCTCAAAGAGGCCCGGAGGCTGGAGACAAGGTGAGGATGGTAAGATCACATTAACAACAAATGGGTGGATATCTCCAGTATGAGATTTAAAAAAAATTTCTTTATACATAGGCAAGGCAATATTGCCAAACTCCCAATTCGAGGACCAACTTAAATAATTACAAATGTATCTAGCACATGGAGTCCTCTAGTTTCGGAACATGCTGGTCTTACTATATTTTGGCTCTGTCACACGCTGGCCATGCTGCCAGGGCAGTTGAGCCTGTTTGCTCTCCTTTAAAGTGAGGTCGCTAATACCCGTCCTGTCCTCCACCCAAACCCAAGGAAGGGAAGGGTCAACTGACTTACTGGACTATGAAATTATTTCAAAAACTAAAAGATGCTTTTTGGGTTATTATTCCACAAAGAGTGACATAGGGCTTTAAGGCAGGTTTTAAAAGATCTGGCAGCTCACTGAGCAGGCCTTCCCATTGCAATTACCAACAATTTCATAGTATATATCAACTTCTGTAAAATGCAGAATCCATGGTGTGGCTTTGTCAGATGGCTTCTTGGGATCAGAGCCAGAATGACCATTCAATTAAATGCTTTGGAAACATGCATTAGTGCAGACAATTTAGTGTACATACAGACAACTATTCATTCTCGTTATCCTTTCAAGGTGTCATCATCTGACTGTCTGCGTACCCAAATACAGAGAATCTATGTTAGGAGAAACTAGAAAACGGGAGAACCAGATTTTGGCTTACTTTTTATGTGTTTTTTTAACTGCTTTTTAACCTACAGTAGTAAACATTTTCATCCACGGAGGCATTGGAGCAATATTATTTGTTTTAGGACTGCCTCAATGTAAAAGAAAAATTATTTAGCTATTCAATGGGAGGAAAAATTCGTGTTCTGTATTTGGCAGAGACTTCTTTTGCATTAGATATATAAATGTGAATAAAGGATATTTTACTTTATTTTGATTTATAGCAAAAAAATCATGAGAAATGTACTTTAGTAAAATCTTTAATTAGAGAAATTTTCTAAACAATATGAAGGTTTAGCAGTTTTCAGATGAAAATTAGAAATTCGTTTTGGATAATTTAAACTTTTAAAAAGTCGCCTAATGTTGAGTCTGTTGAAATATTATAGTTTCAAATAAAACAATTTGGTATCTTAACATATGTTAAATGCCAATGAGCCAGTTCTGCGGAAGTCTACTTGTTTGAATTTATTTTGGTACATAAAGTTACCTTCCTGTGATTTTGTAGTTCTAAACAATTTTTAATATAATTGCTTGAAATTGAGTAAGGTGTAGAATTTTTGAAGCGTTTTTAAAAATGCTGTTGAATCTTTCCTCAGCACAGTGTAAAAAATTTTGAAAAAAATATTTAATCAAAATAATCAAATTTGAATTCTTCTATAAATCAGTTCAGTAGCCTTTGCCACCAGTTTCAAGCCTATATTTCTACTTCCAGGTAGATATAGCTGACATTGAGAATGAAGAGAACCGCTACTGTCTGTTCATGGAACTCCTAGAATCTAGTCACCATGAGGTTGAATTTCAGCACTTGATTTTGCTCTTGCAAGCTTGGCCACCTATAAAAAGTGAATGTGTGTAAGTATTAAAATCAGCCTAATTAGAGTTTCTGTGTCTGGAATTTAGTCCTAAAAATGTAGCACCTTCAAAAGAGCCAATGAAAGAATAATTGTGTGTGTATGTGTGTGTATATAAAATGAATATTTGCCTTTAGAGGAAGTTAAAATTGTTTCTGAAATACTGCAATGTCTTTCCATTTCTTCTTGCCCCTACACCCAAATATTTTATTCAGAAGTATCAGACAGTACTTGATAATAACATGACTTAGGATGTCAACAAAACAATTTGTTTCAGTATTTTCACTAGGAAATTTCTTGACTATCTTAACACAGCTTACAGTGCTAACTTGAGAATCCGTATAGAATAAATGAATAATTCCCACGTATTGAGAACATACAATGTTATGTACAATTTACATATATTATCAGTCATTCACACAATACACCTACAAGGGAAGATGATGTTATCTAATTTTATAGATGAAGGGATTGAGGCTCAGAAGTTAGATAACTTCAGGCATTGCATGGGTAATAAGAGGAGAGACAGAATTCTAACCAGCTGCTGGCGCCTTTGTAGTGTTTTTCCTCCACGTCATGCTGAACTTACAGTCGCCACTCATGGCTGCGTGGGGTCCTTATCCAGTCCTTGTGCTATCAGCCGCGTAACTTAACCCTTTCCTTTGGAAGAAGTGGCCAGATTTCCTCTGAGCTCATGTGCTGGTTCTCATGCACTGCAGCTTTTCCTTGGCAGACAATGTGAGCACCAGCGCTCTTGCTCCAAATGCCTGTTTGCTCCTGGACTTACTTTGTTCTTCCCAGAGTCAGCTCAAAGACTCTGCCCTAGGCTAGTGGGCATCTCCCCCTGACAGAAGTTAAAAAAAGGATATTTTTGGAAGATAAATCCCTGTTTTCTGTGAATAGCACTGTAAAGAACATCTGGAAAAGACTCTACCCTAACCCTAGGATTAGACTGGTAGGAATTTCTGAAGCTAATGAAGGAGAATGTTGTTTTTGTTTTGTTTTTTAACCAAGTGTTTTCAGAAAGAAAAAAAGTTTCTTAAATCTCTCCCCTTTGTAGCTGCGAGGGCACGCTGACTTGTAGTTTTTAAGAACAGATTCTTACCTTTGCTATTTGAAACTCTGCAGGATCTCAGATTATAAAACCTTCGGTTTTGCTTGTGACAGTGCTCTTGCATTTGGTTCCTGTAGCTGCCTCGGGACCTGGGGTGCTTGTTAAAAGCAAGGTCCTGAGTCCCTTATTCAACTTTCTGAGTCCAACTCTCTATACTCAGAGGCTAAAGTGAAACAGGTATGGGGCCCACTAGTTAGATTGTCAGTAATGCGGTACTTTTTTACAAAATTATTAGAGTTGAATTGTAGATTTCTCCATGCCCTCATTTCCAAATTCAAAGTGTGACATCTCTAATAGATTAACTCTGGTTTTACAGATTCTTTTATGTTTAGAACACTGACTACTGAAGATCATTCACTTACACAGAAAACCCCAAATCAGCTTCACTTAAAACATTTGTTGCATCCAAAACATTTAATGCATTTATAGACCAAAAAAATCTTAATTTTTAAAGTTATATTTTTACTTTTGCAGTCACATAAGAAGTAGAATTTATAAATTGCTAACCTGTGTTTTATAAAACTGCTTTATTAAATCATTGAAATCAGAAGAAGGCGTTTCCCAGTCAGCTCACCCCTCTTACCATTCTTGTCTCCTCTGCCTACGAGAAAACCAGAGGATCAGTCAGCGTTGTCCTTTTCTGGGGAATGTATGATGGGATACCTTAAAAACAGGTTCTCAGAAGTACTTTTGACTTCTCTTTCTTTCAGACAATCCAATGTATGACTTCAGCACTTCCGAAATAACTGAAAGAAGAAAAAGAAAGAGAGAAAGAAAGGAAAGGGAGGGAAGGAAGGAGGGATACGTAGTGTGATAGTGTAACAATGACTGCATGTTGCTTGTCCACATGACAGGGTTAAAAATTAAGAAATTTGCTTGATGCACATGACTGCCAATTTAGTAGTACCAACTTTTGGGTTTTAGTTTTAGTCCTTTATAAGAAAATGCATGGGAAGTATAATAGATTTGCCCTTACGAAAGATTCATAGTTTTCATCCAGTGTGTGGAAAATATACCTTGATAATCTGTTATCAAAGCCACATTGCCCATTGGTTCACTGTGCTGCCAGACCAGTGTTTCTACTACAGTGATACAGCCCAGTAGAGAAAAATTCAGCAGAGCCAAACTCAGAATTGAAAGAGGAGAGCAGGGGGTAAGTCCTTGAGTGTAGGAAGACTCCTTAGCCAACCAGACACTCTTCCTAGAGCGGTTTGCACCTTGAAATAAGCAGTATTCTTTGTCCTCACAGATTATTAATTTGAGCTAGGACACAAAGGCTTCACCAAAGGCTAGTATGGTGAATCCCCTTGTCACACTTGCACTTGAAATTGTTCTCAGGGTCAAGGAATAAAATTCTTTAATGGGAATGACCATCCCTAGTTGTTCAGTGTCTAGAATCTAGTGTTATGATAATGAGACACCAGACTCTTAGTAAACTGAATTTTTTTTAAATGTCAGTCAAGTGCTGCATATCCTAGGCCTAGGGCCATGAAATGAATTTACTTTTAACCTATCTATTAAAATGTAAATTGTGATATTTTTATGAAACATAGGTAGGGACAATTGGAGAAGGGAAAGAAAAGGCAAGGCTGTACCTGCCTTTGTTTCAGATATGAGAAAACAGTGTGAAGCCAGCATTCATGCAGTGAATAGTGGGGTGTGCCTGCCATCGGACGATACTTCCCAGTTACACACGTCACTCATTAAATAAAGCAACTCCTCAAGGGAAAAAAAAACATTAAATTACCTTTCCACAGGGAAGGAACTGAAGCCCAGAAAGGTAGGGTGGCTTCCCCAGAACCCTACAACTAGGCAAGAGTATTAAGTAACTTCTTTGAGTCACTCAACCAGTAAATCAAGAAGTCATAATGTGAGCCCAGGTCTCCAGGGCTTCAACCCGGAGCCCTTTCAACTCCACTCACTGCCCATGTGCTACTGGGCTGCTGGCGAAACCACAGGAAGCTGCTTTTTCTCCTTCAGATGCTCTCTTTTTGACAACATTGACTCGAAAGAGCACATCCTCTAGGTTCTGATTGTAATTTACCATAAGCATTTTACCTCATAAGGTGGAATTTCCTTTCCTGGTTTAAAATTTCTCACCACAAGTTTGATAGCTTTCATCCTTTCCAATGGCTTGCTTTTTTCTCTCTTAGAACCAGCATAACCAATAATCCGTGGGTGAGACTAGCTACAGCAATGCTAACCAAATGCACAGTGGAGAACAAGGAAAGATTGGGGAATGAAGTTTTGAAAATCTGTCGCTCTTTATATAACACCAAGCAGATGCTGCCTGCAGAGGTGAGTGGATATTTCAAGTGGCTTTCCTAGGGGTATCCCTTTCCTCATCAAAACCCTTCATTAGAAGCAAACCCAGTGACTGCACTCGAGGGACATTTAGCTTAAGTCATTGCTAGTAAAGGCCATCATTTCTAACAAATCAAGTAAAGAAAGGCAATGCAGAAAGGATGTTTCGCGGTAGCTTTTTTCCCTTTGGCTCTCTGAAGCAGTGTTCCTTGTACAAGTCCCAGCGTGTGACCCAGTTTTTAATTCCTTCTGAGTGCCCTTTTATGTCAAACTCAAGTTTGTGTTCCAAGTGGTCACAGTAGCACACGTGTTAACTGTCCGAACCAGGCCGGCTGGTAAAATAGTAGTAAGCTTTAGCACTCCTCTCAGCAGGTAACCAGCCTCTCTGATTTTTACGTACTTTTTGACGTCAATGGAATGAGATTGCATACCACAATATTTATTCTCTGCAAACTATGGTAAACACTCTGCCACTTCCATTTTGACCTTCGTTCTGTATTTGATCCCATGATTCGACTGTCACAGAGATATTTATTTTATATATATATATATAGAGAGAGAGAGAAAGGACACATTCTAAAATAAGCACATATTAATTACAACCCCTGCTGTGGATCCCACCTCAGCAGTGTATTGTTTGAGCAATTTACATGTCTTAAATTTAAGTATTTAGATAATGGCATTAAATTGATTAATTGGTTTTGAGTTTCTAGCACATAGAAGATAAACTTGAAAATAAAATTGTAAATATGATCCTTTGAATCCTCATTGTAATCACTCAAGGAAAATATTCTCATTATGGATGCACATTTAATGAATTGTTTTCTGAATGAGGGACTGGATAAGTGTTCTTTGATTGAATTTTAAAATAATTTATCCATTTAAAGAAGTCTTCCAACCATCAGAATAACAAAATTATTCTGTAAAATATTTAAAGTACCAACACGAAAAATAACCTGCCCTTCCTCCAGTGGAGTATAGTTTGGGCTGTGTACCATGTTCTTGTATTGGCTGCTTGGAAACCTGTGATCCACTCTACTATATTGTGAGCACCTGGAGGGTGGGTACCATGACTGTGTCATCCCTGTGTTACCCACGGCAGGATTCAGCTATTGCATAGAGAGGGATCTCAACACAGTTTCTGGTCCTCATCAGGGGTATATAATGTGTAAATAACACGGGTTTCACCTTTGCCTTAATATACCCTAAGATCAAGCATTGTTAGATCCACACCCAACACCAGAAGTGTCCTACTGCCAGTTCTGTTGAATCTAGGTTGGCAGAACGTTGTTTAGGGTCTACTGTTAGTAGTCTTGGACTTCCCTTTCCATCGTCTCCTTTAACCATTGGCACCACCTGTAAAGAGATTCCTTAATCCTCATTTGACTGATGGATTTAGCTGATGGGTTAGAGGCTGTGAGGTCAAAGGTCTTCCTCCAGCTTCCTCAGGCCTTGAATGGTAGATCTGGTCTTCAAACCAAGTCTTTGTGATCAAATGCTTGAAAAAGGAATAATTCTAGAGGAGCCATTCTTACTACATTTGGTATGTGTGGGTATTGAATGTCTGTCTGATGCAGTTGTATAAGTTTTCTTTTCAGCTTTCTCTTTTCCCTAACACTTCAAGAATGGCCTATAGAATCTCTCATCTATGAATAGATTATCAGTGTTTTAGATGTAAGGTTGTTGGGATCTCTGTAATTGCGTAGGGAAGTTGATTTGTTTATTAAAATACCCTCATTGGTTTGGTTTTACTGTAACTTTTCTAAAACAAAGAATGTAGGTTAGCCGAGGATGCTGCCACTGCATCTTTCTTTAACCCTGGTATCATCCCTCCGGCTAGATAATCAAGTCCGTGTGTGTTATCTTTTAGCTGCCTGGGAACAGGTAATGGATATATTTGAGTGTCCATAACAGTAGTAAGCCTCGTCAGCATTACATTTAGATTTCAGGGAAACCTTCTAGGACACAGAAAGAAAAGCATCTTCTTTTTATTGACTGATGTGTAGCAAGTTGTGCTTTCTGTTTCCTATCAAAAAATAAGACTTGATGGTGAAATGTGAAGTTAAATGCCTATGATGATTCAGCTCCCTAATACACATATACAGCCAGGTTGAAGTACTTTGAAAAATAGAATAACTTACTGAGTTTATTTGCAGTGGTCCTGTTTGGTCTCAGAATCATCTGGTTCGTGATTCCTAAGTGTTTTTAGGAAATCAGAAAAGATAAGACAAGCATCTGAAGCACAGGTCTATTAGAGTACTCCTCACATCACACCATGGGAAGGGATTTTCTGCCTCTCCTCTGTTAGGACTGGAGACACTTTAAGGGCAGGAAACATCATACATAATAAAGCAGAAGGAGCCCTAGTAACACTTAAAGTTGTACTGTTCCTATCAGACTGGGCCATACATCTGTGTGAACTGGGCTGTGATCTTTGACCGTGACAAAGAACATCAAACTCCCTGGACTTTTGCCTTCTGGTCTGTGAAATAAGGGATTAAACTGGATGATCTCAGAGAGGACCCTAGTTCTATTTTGCAGGGTCTCCAGACCTGTAATGAGAGTGAGCTGAGGCTGTGCACTGCTTTATCCATAGCACATAATTCACTACCTTTCATCAGTCCATAATTTTCTTGGGTGAGGGGATTAAACCCCATCTCAAAGTAGGTTGCTATCACATCTCTGTTCCAATTTGATGAAAGATAATTATTCAAGGAGTTCTGTTGCCACAGTGACAACTATTTTTTTTTCTTTTTTTTTTTTTTTTTTTTTTTTTGAGACAGAGTATTGTTCTGTTGCCTGGACTAGAGTGCCGTGGCGTCAGCCTAGCTCATAGCAACCTCAAACTCCTGGGCTCCAGCAATCCTCCTGCCTCAGCCTCCCGAGTAGTTGAGACTACAGTTGTATGCCACCATGCTTGGCTAATTTTTTCTAGATGTAGTAGAAATGGGGTCTCACTCTTGCCCAGGCTGTTCTCAAACTCCTGAGCTCAAGCTATCCTCCTGCCTCAGCCTCCCAGAGTGCTAGGATTACAGGGATGAGCCACCATGCCTGGCCAGCTTCGGTCTCTTATTTGGGCATGTTTACAGATTTATTTGGGCATGTTTACAGATTTTTTTTTTCCTTAGGATACTATGTGATAAGAGGAGATTTGCAAATAGTATTTACTATATTTATTGATGGCTAAATGTGCTCAAATGTGAATTAGAAATGTTATAAAGGAAGAAACATTATCATTACAAAGTGGAAATGTCTTGGGTTTTTTTTATGATATATGGAAGTTGAAAAGTTTAATGTCAGCATTCCAAAATATTTTATATCACTGTGGTGATAAAATTATTCAGGATTCATTTTTTTTAATCCAAAACCTTTAGTTACCCTACTCCGTAAACATGTGTGCCTAATTAATACTTAAGAGGACTCACTTTCTTATTTATCCCCATTTCCCACCAAGCTTTCATATTTATAGATTTGTATTTCTTCATGACTCTTCAGAATGCCTTTTTGTGCCTACCTCCTGTTGCTCGTGGCACTTGCTTGCTTATGGCCTTGATGGTCTTCCTGGTGGCAGATGTTACCAGCAGGATGAATCACTGTTTCTCACAGGTCCTGTATTCTACAATCTTGAAAGTTACGTATCCTCCTTCTCAACTTGTATCCATGGCAATCAATGAAGCGTTCTCAAGAGTGGGGGGATATGTAACATAAGAAATTGGCATAAAACAATTTCTTGTCATTTACAGATTTTAAATCCCAAGTTCTAGATATTTGTGACTGCCCCTGAAGGTCCATGATTTCACTGAGGCACAACATGAATTAGAGTCACACGTGCTGTGGGGCTGTTGTATGGGAGTAAGTCCCCAGCTCATGAGGGTACCTTGCTATCCCCAGCTGCCATATCTTCATGTGATCATTCTCCCCCATGGCTGAGCCACTTTTGATAATGTCAGGAGCTTGATTCTTAGAATCAGACAACATCGAGGTTATTTAACCTGCCTCTGCTTTCCTCATCTGACTAGTGGAACTAAGATAGCACCCTCCTTAAAGAATTTGAGGAGAAAATTAAATGAAACGGTGCATATTAAAACATACTATAACAAGCATGTGGTGTTCGGCTCAGAATGAGTTGCCAGGTGGAGATCATAGACCGAGAGGTCAAGTTCCAGGCCCAGCACAACCCGAGAGGCCCTGGAGAACACGAAACCAAGGCTGCTACAATGCCCAGCTGGCCCAGGTGTGGTGCACGATGGCCAGTGTGGAGGCCCAGCTGACCCAGATCCTGGGCTGCAGGGAGTCCCGGAGACTGCAGTGGGAGCTTAGCCTGTTCTGGGCCTGCTGGAGGGCGAGCACTGAAAGGCCCCCTGCGTCACCAACTCCTGCACACCTGCGCCCCTTGTTCCTGCTGCAGGCCCTCCAGCACTTTTTGATGCTAGATACCCCAGTTGTGTGAGGACAGGAGGAGCGTTGGGGGACTGGTTCTGCTTCTCTGATGACCATTAGGCCAGGGGACCATGCCCCAGTGCATCTCTATAAATCATAATCCACGGGGAGAGCAAACACCCAGGGTTGTGGCCTTACACAGAGGCCAGGCCACCTAATCCTCTTCTTTCAAGGCCTCTCTCTTGTTGTTTTTCCATGCCTGGGTGGTCTGAGAGGTTTGAACCATGAAGGTGTGTCGAATGAGTTGTTCTGTGGTTCTCTCTGCTGCTTTGACCTTTCTTGCAATTCCCAAAATCCCTTTGTAAATCACCTAATAAATGCTCCTCTTGCAACACAGAGGAAAAATGTCCAACAAACATAGTAGAGGATTTAATATTTAAAGACAGAGTATCTGGCCAATAACCATTAGCTAAGAGATGAAGAGTACTTAGTAGCTCACATACAGTGAGTCCTTCTGTTCTTGAACGTCCTCACCTGGTGGTGTGCCATCGATCCTGGCTGCTTATTCAGAGGGCTATACAGGTTATTTCAGGTCAGCCAAGTGTTATGCTTACTCTAAACATCATACATCACAGAGAAGTACTTGTTTACTCATTCCTGGTAGCTTATTGAGTAAGAAAATATATGTTAAGAGAGGGAATCACATATAGGTTATTTAAGGTATGGCATGTACCTAGCAAGTTTGGAATACGGAGAAAGAACAATATTTTTCTCATCAAACAAGGCAAATTGACCGAACAATAATTACAGTAGTACAAGATGAGGCTGAGCACAGTGGCTCATGCCTGTAATCCTAGTGCTTTGGGAGGCCGAGGTGGGAGGATTGCTTGAGAAAAGGAGTTTGAGGCCAGCCTGGGCAACATAACGAGACCCGTCACTACAAAAAGTACAAAACATTAGCCAGACACGGTGGTGTGTACCTGTAGTCCCAGCTACTCTGGAGGCTGATGCAGGAGGGAGGATTGCTTAAGCTCAGAAGTTCGAGGCTGCAGTGAGCTATGATCATGCCACTGCACTCTAGCCTGGGTGATACAGTGAGACCCTGTCTCTAAAATAAATAAAAATAATTACAGTAATACATAATACAGTAAAAGATAATGTAGGGCTGGGCCTGGTGGCCTATAATCCTAGCACTCTGGGAGGCCAAGACGGAAGGATCTCTTGAGGTCAGGAGTTTGAGGTTGCTGTGAGCTAGGCTGATGCCACAACACTGTAGCACAGGCAACAGAGCGAGACTCTGTCTCGAAAAAAAAAGAAAGATAATGTAGGAAATACTTACAGAGTACAGTTAGAATATAGAGTGCTAACCTGGGATATTCAGAGGTGCCTTCACAGAGGGATGTGATTTTTCCGTGCCTCTTTAAGCTGAGACTTAAGGAGCAAGTAGAGATTGGTCAAACAGCAAAAGAGCAGAGGTTACCACTTGAGCAAAGACCTGGAGGTCTGAGAGAGTCCAACATCCAGCAGCTGGAGCATCTGGGATAGTAACCACTGGCCACATGTGGATATTAAAATTATAACTTAAGTGAAATTAAAAATGTGGTCCTTATTTGCACTAGCTCCACCTCAGTTGTGGCTCAGGGCTTGAGCTGAGCACAGCGCCGACGGAGAACGCTTCCCTCATGGCAGAAAGGGTCTTAGAGGTGCTCTCTGTGGAATGCGTGGGTGACAAGTGCTGCTGTGACCTGCCAGAAGGAGGAGGGCACAGGAAGCAGGTCAGGGTGCAGCCAGGCAGGCCAGAGTGTCATGCTCAAGAGTTTGTTTCATCCTCCCAAATATTTTCTGCAGGTCTTGGCATCCCAGATGAAAAATCTGTGTTTATCTTTGGCTTGGTGAGACTCCTCTGGGTCTGTGTTCTCTAAGGCACACACAGTACTTCTCTGAATTAGAATCCCTGTGCTTGAAGCATACATTTCACAAACTGCCACCCTGCCGATATGATCCTCGTCACATAAGGTTGTATAGCACAACCTTCTACTCTGAAACTTGAGGGCCTCACTGATTTCCAGAAAAGACATGTTGTGTGAAAGCTAAAAAACTATAATGAACAGAATTCCAAAGAGAACTTTATCTTAAGCTTTAAATGGGAGGTTCTTTGTGTCATCCTTATTTTATATATGCTTTATAATAACGTAAAGGAATTTTGAAAATGTAGTAAGTTTCTCTATTCTGAGTAGCACAAGAGAAAGATCAGTCCCACGGAGGCCAGTGATCCTCAATTCTTTCAAAAGAATTGTTTTAGGGTGATGGGGGTGCACTCATAGTCTGATTCTGTTCTTTATGTTACAGCTAACGGTGGGACCCCAAAGGTAGCATAGCTCAGCAGGCAAAACAGCTTGCAAATCTGTTTTTTATTCTTTTATACTTCTGTTGTAATGGAGTCCCATTTGTTACCTTATATAAAAGCCTGCTCTCTGATGACAGGTTCAGTCAGTATAATAAAGGGCTGGGAATCAAATGCAGATACACCTGTAGAGATCCAAACACATTTTCATTTTTCTGCACCACGGATAGTTTTCATGAAGATGGACTGACTTAAATATATCAAGGATTCAATTCACCTTGACAGTAGAATTATAAGCAGGTTTTAAAATATTTTATTTGACAATTTCATTTGTCTCAGTGGGTGACAACTAGATATTTTGAACAAAATTAACAATTGATAATGGTTTTTCTTATTATAAAGCCTCTGGTATATGCTGAACATTGTGTATTACATTCATTAACACTGATTCATGCACAAAAACCAAAAACTGCAAAGTAGATGTAAATACGTGTATTTCACTTGTGAGGAGACTAGCGCTCTGAGAGTTTAGGGAAATAAAATGATAGTACTGTATCTGTACCACGAGTACTACAAAGACATTGGAAGAAATGATGTAGATGAACATCTGAAAACTTGGAAAGATGTTCACAGTGTCCCGTGGAGTGAGTGAAGCAGGTAGCAAACCCTGCATTCAGCGTGATAATGTGTGCTTTACACACACACACACACACACACACACACATACATGCACGTGCGCGCGCGCTCACTCCCACATTCACAGGCAAAGGGGTAGAAAGATCCAGTGAGAACATCACGGCATGAGCAGTGCATCTTCGAGTTCTCGCTCACCGCGTGCTCCGTGGTTTCAGGGTGTGAAGGAGCTGTGCCTGCTGCTGCTCGCCCGGTCCCTCCTGCTGCCGTCCCTGAAGCTCCTCCTGGAGAGCCCAGATGAGCACCTGCACGCAGTGGCGCTGGAGCAGATCGCCGCTGTCACTACGGTATGCCCAGTCGAACTTACCTTTTCTTGTGCTTCAAAGACATGAATTAGCACTTTCATTCTCATAAACGATAACCGTGATTAATTTAAAACTACTTTATCTATAGGATTCTTTGACCACAGTAGCTGCTTCTGTTTTGTCTGAGCAGTATGTATTTGTTTATTGAACAAACATTTACTAAGCTCTTCCCAGGAACCAGATGCGACGTTTCAGTGCCGAGAATGCAAATCCAACTAAAGAAACGGTTTTTCTAGAGAAGCAGTGTATTAGTCTCTTTAAAGAGGACAGAGCAGCCAGAGACTAGCAGACTAGTCCTCTTGCCACTTGAAATTTGGGCCTAAGGAACTCTTAGCATCAGGCAAGTTTTCTATCCCTGTGTGTATGTGCTTGGTTATCTACCAATTAAAGGTGAGAGAGTGGTTTCAAGTAGTGTTTACCGGCACCATCTGCAATCTCAAACCCGTATTTCCTCTGGCAACCTAAACCGCCACTGAAGCAGCTTCTTGGATTGAAGAATGATGTACTAAAGTCAAGTCTTCAGATTTCCTCCTCAAGGCTCGTTGTCTTGTTCTTATGATTGAGGAGGAAACTTTCTCTTCCCATTTAAAATCTTCTGCTTTGGGATTAGATAGCTTAAGGTTGTGTTTTAATGAACTCATATTGTATGATCCTCACTGAAACCCTTTTGTATAGGGAGATCATTCTTTCATTTGAATTATGTGTGTCTGTGTCTGTGTGTGTGTGTATACACACAGTATGCACATTTACAGACATACATATGTGTAATTTTACATTATATATATTTTTTAAAAGACAAAAATGTGGCAGGATGTCTTCTAGGGACCAGAAAGGGAAGGAGAATCTTAGAGCAGAGGTATATGCTTGCTACACAAGATAGTGAAGAAATTGATAAAAAGACACTGGATATAAAATTTTGTTAATGACAGGATACAGAAAGTTATGTAAATGGTTACAAAAGTAGAATATAATTGTATTTTGAAATAGTCATTATGAACAGAATGAGAATAGTCTAATACCTTTATTCCTTTAGATGTATTAATATTTTCAAAATAATGTAAAACCTTCTGCAAAGGTTTTGCAAATACCCTCCCTTACCACTGATAATTCATCAGAATGGGGGTCCGGACTGAAGTAGGGAATCAGGGGGACTTGCCTACTGGAAGCTTCCCTCCCTGTTTGTGCTAAAATAAAAGTTGCATGACTTTGGGAATTCACATAAAACTAAGAGTTACAGTGAGTTTTTTTCTTAGCCTATTTTTTCTTATAAATCCAAGAAATCGGGCAGAAGAAAAAACTGAAGAAAATCAGGCTGTGTACTTACAGTGCATTTTTTACCTCCCCACCGCCATATGCTGTGTTAGCATCTCTACTTGGGCATTCTCACAGAATTTGCCATGGGCTTCTTTGATAGTAAAACAGTGATGTATTATGTATTGCCTTTCCATATTCATCCTGCATAGAGCTCTCTTGATGTACTCCTGAATTCCATAGGCGAGCATATCAGTTTTCATTTTAAAAATTCTTTATTGCAAAAGTATCTGTCAGAACTGCACCTAGAACAGGGACTCCCTAACTGCTAACTGATGTTGCTACCCACACAACATGCCCCTAGACACAGCGCACTGTGACTATCAAAATAAGAAACTGACTGGGAACACTGCAACACCCAAGTAGTTTTAAAATGGCACTAATTTACTTCCATAACTCTTTCCCCTGAACGTTTGATGTGTTGCATTGTGCTAAGACTGTGGTTTTAAAACTGCTCTGAAGACTGTGAGTAGTTTGACTGTGATTACAATGATAGCACACAAAACATCTGTGTCCTTCAGATGCAAAAATCAAAACCACAGGTATAAATTGCTGAGATGCATCACTTGCTTACCATTGAAATCAGTAATAAGACTTAACTGTAACTTCTCTATCCTAAGTTGAATGTTCACATTGGGCTAGCCCATGGTGCCGTTAAAATGTGTTCCACAAAAATATCAAGTGTCTTTGGACCCTTTGCATCCTCCAAAGCACTAAGGTTTTACAGAGTTTTCAATTAAAGTATTTTTTAACTTTTTATTTTGAGACAATTTAAAATTCACATTCAGTTTTAAGAATAATACAGCAGATCTGTTACACTCTTTGCCCCGTTTTCCCTAATAGTAACATCTTGCATCACCGTAATATACAGGCTGAGCATCTCTCATCTGAAAATCCAAGATCCAAAATGCTCCAAAATCCAAAACTTTTTGAGTGCCAAAATGATGCTCAAAGAAAATCTTCATTCCAGCATTTTGGCTTTCAGATTTGCAACTTAGGTGTGCTCAACCAATAAGTATAATGCAAATATTCCAAAATCTAAAAAAAGTCCCAACACTTCTGATCCCAAGCATTTTAGATAAGGAATACTCAGCCTGCAATACTATGACCAGGCTATCAACACTGATACAATCTGTGAACATATGCAGATTTCACCAGTTTTACAGGTACTCATGTATGTGTGTGTGTCTAGCTCTGCGCGATGTTGTCTCCTGTACCTTCGTGTGATCAGAAACTACAGTCAAGGTACAGGACACAAGGATCCCTCATGCTGCCTTTTATAACCCTGGCCACCTTCCCCCCACCCACCTCCCCAGCAACCCAGGGGAACTGCTAATCTATACTCCATCTCTATAATTTTATTACTTCAAGAATACTATTATATTTATATGAAATTACTATAATTTATCATTGTTCCCCCAGCACCATTAAAGGGTGGTGGTATACTTTTCGAAAGGAAGAGTTTCTGTAGGCATTTTTGCAGGGCTCATGACTAGCTATTTTAAAATCATCTTTGGTATTGGCAGTGACAAATATAAAACTTTTGCTTTGTCTGTTTTTATTTTGCCATTCACTCTGTCCATTAGTAGGGGCCTTAAATTCATCAGCAACTTAGTTTTCCCCTTATTGGTTGTTGACAGTGGTTCCTGTTGACATTAAAAGAAAAGACATCTGGCAAAGGGACTCCTCTGATAGCAATCAGTCCTGCACACTGTGCAGATCCAAGTGGAAAAACGCCCCCACTTGTTTGCTGATAGCATGTATTATTATTTCGCTGTTTGTTATAAGATACCGACAGCTTTATAGGTGTTTACAGTTGAAAGGATGATACTTAAGTGCTGATGCCAGAGATTGTACTGACTTTTCCGTCAACAGTAGTACTCATTTCTTTCTCTCAACTTTTCTGAAATTATAAACCGCTGGCACTTAGCATGTAACCTTTTACAAATGGCCAACAGCCTCTTTCCTGGGCCACAAATGGAAAGTCCTTCTTTGAGATTATGTTGTTGGTGAACAATTAAAGCCCTGCACAGTGTAGACTGCTAGATTACCCTCTCCGTCAGTCTCAATGAGATTGAGGGCTCAAAACCTTATTCTTCAAGAAGGAAACTCCTGCCAGTGTGTTTGAATCTCATTTCTAGAGTATTTTCTATTCTGATAGAAGTCTCTTGACTCATTCCATCAAAGTAGGAAGATACGTCTTTACGATAGTTCCGTGTACTGCAAATGTTCACATTTCACAATTCCAGATTTGCAGTGGCCCCTGCTCTTCACTGCTTCCCCCTCTTTGGCACTGCCCAAAGCCTCTGCCCCCACCCAGCGCCCCAGGGTTTGTCTTGGACTGCTGTGCCTACTCAAACAGTAAGTCATGGAGTTATAAAGGAAGTGTTTAAGACTATTAGCACCTAATTAAGGGTTTCTTCCTGATGTTAATAATTACCTTCTTTCAAGTCCCATCTCTTTACTAAGTATTATGATAGGCACATAACCAATCCTGTGAGAAGACATTATTCTGGTTTCACAGATGAAAACACTGACACTCGGGGGTCATGCAGCGAGTAAGCAGCCAGAGCCGAAATTTAAACCCCAGACATAATATTCAAAGCCTATACTTAATCATGCAGTGTCTTTTCATATGACTAGGAAGGCTGTATTACATTGGAAAAGGGTTATTCCTGCAGAGAAATGAAATTGTTGAAAGCACCTTGAGACATGTAATATTACCACTGAAAAGACTAGAGCAGAGCTAGTCCGACAACTTGCCCAGTCGGGCTTCCTTTCTCAGCCCACTCACTCGCCCAGGCTTGGCTGAGCACTGCAGGGGGCTCTGCACCCTTGTGGATAGAGCTCACGACAGGAGAACACCTCCTAATTGAAGCCTGCACCCTTTATCTGGAATATGTTGACCTTAGTCCTGCGCTGGGGAGCTTCTCAGAATTAGGAAGGTCCTTCTTCCAATTACATTCCTTTACATATTTAATACATGTGATTCCTATCCCCTTTAATCTTGTGATGAAGACACTAGAACCAACCAGCATTATTTACAATGACCCGTATATAGGTTGGAGGGAGAACCTCGAAGATTCTCAGAAAATCATGTGTGGATTGACATATTTATGCAAAACAAAGAAACCTTCCTTTCTTTGTTCACCTTTTAACTCTATCCAGGTTTCCAACTAGGAGCTTTCTAGTGGGGGTCTCTTCCACCCTGGGCACTCCCCAGTATTGCCTTCTCCACGCCTATTCAGCTTACACACCTTCCTTCTTGCCTGGGTGCTCCATGGTGGCAGGAAAGTTAGACTGGGGTCCTAACAACCTTGTTTGGTAACTGCAAATTCCCTTTTTGGTGTTAGTCCTATTGACAGTTGTTTTTTTCTAAGTATATGCAAACCAAGTTAGGCTTAAGTGATCCAAGTGATACAAAGAATCATTGTTCTTATGGCTCTTCGGGTATCAGGCTCTTTTTCTCAGAATTGTAGGCTGTCTACTCGTTTCTATCATTGTAACCTGAACATGCTGAGATCTGTTACTTGCACCCCTCGTCATTCACCTTCAGCCTGTGTTTGGTCTTCTTGATGAAGCAAGCTCTGCAGCAGCATCTCACAGAGGTCTCAGCTGGATGCCTCCAGCAATAGACAGCTCACTCCCTGTGTTAACCTATTTGATTTCCAAATACCTTGGTGTTAGTTGACTTACCTGATATGAACAGACATATTAAGCACTTGTTGCGCATGGCCTGGTACTGTGTGTGGAGTAAGGATTAGGTAGGACATTTGTAAAGATGATATAAAATGTTATTATCCCTATGTTTAATGGAATTATCTCAGGAAGAGATTGGCATATGAAATAATAACACAAGTAAATAAACAAGGTAGCAAGGAGGTAGGTACAATGTATGGAACTAGCCAGCCTCAGGGCCCCAAACTCCAGTATTTGGTTATGGTCACCAAGATGATTAAGCTTGGATTTTGAAACATTTTCTCCTATTGTTGTTAGATCATAAATCAATGATTTGTCCTAATTTTGGTTTCAGAAGAAGAATACCATTAAATGCCATGCTAAGAGTGAAACTTACGGTGTGCCGAGAAAGTGAAATCTGAACATCATATCCAAATAAATACAGAATACAAAACATTATCTGCAGGCATTTTTTATTCCAAGTATATATTTGTGTTGTCCTTTTGTTTTTCTACCCTTGCAGTTGATATTTTCAGTAACTTTTATTAGTAATAGTATATGTGAAAACAAGACAAATATTCTTCCCTAAACAGTTAAATAATATTAAATAATCTTCTTCAAAGTAATTGAAATGAGGCCCTGCATGCATTATACTTCTGAAATTTCAGCTTACCTCATTATTGTAATCACTCCTAGCTTGGTATAGATTCATAAAATCAAAGATTTTAATTCAGAGAAGGTTCATTACCTATTGTTTAAAGAGGAATTAAACAGATAACATTTTAATGACTTGGAAGACAGCAGTGCTCAGTGCTTTAATAGATTTCTTTCCCAGGATCTGCAAAGTCTCATTTATTCTCAAAAATTAATTGCTGACATACAAAAACAATCTCTGACAGAGATAGCAAGCATTTTACTCATCTTAGAGTATATGTCAGCCTTTTCCCTTCTAGGAAATCCTTTATTCATGATTTATTTGACTATAATAACTTCAGCTATTTACTGAACTTAAACTCTGCACCAGGCAGTATGCTAGGCACTTAGAAGCTTCTATCATCTCCAGCCCTTGCAGTCTGTATTTCCGATGTGGAAACTGAAGCTCAGAGACATTGTCCATAACAAGGTCACACAGCTGTTTAGTGGAGGGACCAGGACTGGAATTGGTTTCTAACCCAAAAACCTGTCTTCTTTTCCTGGCACCAGACTGCCTCAGACTCTAATTGAAAGTTATTTGATCAGGGGAATTAAATCAACCAATCCTTCTGGACTTGTCTATTTATATTACACATCCAAAGTGAGTCCCAAAATGACAGAATACATTTTCTCCCTCAAGCTTGTAAGGCGCCAGTCAATCCAGTATCAGGGATGTGTGATTTTTCACAGTCCATATACCACAGTTAATTCCTGATCAGTTTAAGAGTTAAATATTGTTAAAAGTCAGAAAATTAAAAAAGAATGTATATTGAGGAATTGTAACATCTAAGTTTTCAAGCAACAGAACAAGTCATAAAGGTATATATCCTTTCCTGACGTTATAAAAATGTAAAACTTCTATACCACAAAAAATAACCCAAACAGAATTATACACAATAGGTTAGAATGTTCATGATAACTCAAATACTCACCCTGACTTTAATTATGCAAAGAACTCTTCACATGTGGAAGAAAGATGTTACAACTCTAATAAATGGGCAAAGGTCCTCCCTGCAACAAATAATGAAAATGATGGGAAATTTATGGAAAAAATCATTCTTGCAAATAAATAAATTCAAATTAAAGCAGCCTCGAGATACCATTGCATATCTCCTAAATTTACAAATGATTTTCTTTCCAAAATTACTTCTCACCTAAACCAGAGGAGTTTATGGCAAAACCAACTGACACACTCCTACGTTGATATGATCACTGTAAACTGGCGCAGTTTGACATTACCACATAGTTGTACTTACATTCATATCCAGAGCCTAAAAATGTTTCTGATATTTTGCCCGAGGTATTAGTTTGCTCAGACTACCATAACAACGCACCACAGACTGAGTGGTTTTAACAAGAGAAATTTATTTTTTCTCAATCCGAGAGATAAGAAGTCTGATATCAGGGTGTCAGCAGGTTGATTTCTTCCAAGGTCTCACTCCTTGGCTTGCAGATGTCTGTGTCCTCACGTGGTTGACCCTTGGTTTCTGTGTGCGTCCTAATCTTCTCATAAGGACTCCAGTTATATTGGAGTCCATCCTAATGACCTCATTTTATCTTAGTTACCTCTGTAAAGTCCCCGTCTGTGAGTACAGTCACATTCTGAGGGACCGGGGTTAGGGCTTCGACATATGGGGTGGGGGACAGGTTCAGCCCTAACACTCCGATAATACCTCTCCTGGTAATTTGTCCTATGTAAATAATTTAAATAAAGAAGAAAGTATATACATAAAAATCAATTCATCGTAGTGTGTCAATAATTAAAAACAGCTGAAATATTTATAGCAGAAGCTAAATAACTTGTAACATCCATTCAACCAACTATTTTTAAGAATGAAAACCTATGTAAAAGACATTTTTAAAATTCTTAACATAGAAAAGTAGAATACAAACATCATACGATTGTGGAAAAATATCTGTGCACATGGACAATTACTGGAGATGAAAGGTGGATAAAATAATTCTCTCACGGTGATCCAGATATGGATGACTTTTCTTTTCCAAGCTTTTTCTCCTTTTTTTTTTCCTTTTTCTCCTTTTATTTCAAATAGAAAAATAAATTGGGTTAGAATGAATAGTGGGTGGTCACAGTACCAAGCTTCTGTGGTAGGTAGTACCGGATTTTTAGTACCTTTAGTTGGAATTTTAGCCAAAAACAGGAAAGATGAAGACAACTTGAGGTTTAAATTATTCCGGCGACTCAGCAGTGTGGTGCTAATGTCAAAGCGCCTGAGAATGCTTTGGGGTACCCTGCACTCAGCTGTGCTGAGGGAAAGGACTCAGTCTGGTCCTGGTGCCCTGACACAGGCGGCCTAGTGTGTGGAGAGGAACATCTTGGCTCTCCGTGACCTTGGGATACCTGTACTTCTGTGACCCTCAGACTCTTCCTTAAAATGCAGTTGTTGGAATGGGTTATTACAAAGGCCATCTCTTTGATTCTTTTACTCTCTATTTTGTCCCAAATATGCACAGAATAATTGTCTACGCACTATTTTCCTTGCAAATGACAATTATAAAGTATACTCTGGCAATTCTGTATTTCTTGCAAAGTCAGAACCAGGTAGAAAGTCAGAGAAAGGAAATGAAATAAAGTCAGCCACTCCCTTTTCCCAGCACTTGATTATAAGAAGCCAAACCAGAATCCCCCCAAAACCTTGCGCTGATCACTGCCCAAGCTCAGTGCAGGTCACCAATCTCAGACTCTGCCTTTCTTGAGTGAGTCAGGAGTGAGCCAGGGTCAAAGGGGAAACACTGCATTTAATTTCGATGACTTTAGCCGTGGGTGTTCTCAGCCAAGATGGTAAGCAGCATGGAAAGCAGCGGGCTTTTGGAGAGTAGTCAGCCGCCTCTGCCCTTCCCCACCGCTTACTCTCTCCCTGCCAGGACAAGGGCAGCTTCTGAAAAGCTGGGTATACTCAACTAGAAACTGATTTGCAGGATTTCGTTGCACTGGAGAGAAACACAAGCTAAGGAGGGAACGAGAGGAGCAGCAGCCCCCGTCTCTTCCTCAAGCTGGAAGAATCCGTCACTCCCGTTCCAGGATTCTGTCAGGCCCCCGAGGGAGGCTTAGTGAGTAAAGTGCAGGAATAATAAAGGTGTCCCAGCCTTGAAAACTTACTCAGGGCAACAAAGAAAGTGTTACCCTGCAGTGTTTGGATTCTGAACCTTTTATGCACATATTTTATCAAACGATTGCCTGCAGCATCCTGGCACACACACTCTGTTCTCTCCCGGAAGGTTAGAGGGATTCTTGGTTTTTAAGGGTGAACCAAAATAACAACACATACAGTAACTCAGATGCCACATGTGTGAGTGTGTGTGTGTGTGCGTGTGTTTGTGCACGTGCGTGTGTGAGAGAGAGAGAACGAACACGAGTGGAGGTGGCAGCTTAGAGTGAAAGAATGTGAGCTTTGGAATTATTCGTTCCACAAATTTTGCTGAACTCCTAACGTGTGGCCAACCGCTCTGGGCATGGGGAAAGCAGGGGTGAGCAGAGGAGACGAGATCTCTGCTCTGCAGCTGCTGATGTTCTGAAGGGGAATGATAAGCAAGTAAATTAGGCAGGATGGGGGCTCCTAGCCCAGCTCTACTACGGTGCAGCATGTGACTTCTACACACGACTATGACCTCACCGAATGAGGTTAAAACTGTTGTAAAGGCGTGTCTGAAGGCTTAGAGATAAAGCGCCTGGCAGGGTCCGTCACACAGACACTGTCATGGAGAGTGCAGGAGCTCTGTGGAGTTTAGGTTCTTGTTTGCTAGGTATGAAGAGAGGGGAAGGTAGATGAGCCGAAGACACACAGAACCCGTAGGCAGCCCCGGTGAGCAGTGAAAGCTCTTGTGCTCCTTTCAGCAGAGAAGCTAGTCTTTTGCACCAGTTGTTTTTCCTGCCATCTAGCAGGAAACAGAACAAAACAAACAAACAAAGCTAAATTGAGTTGAACTTAAGTGTCTTCCTGGGTCAAAGGAGGGTGAGTTGTATGTACAAGTGTTCATGAAATTAGAAGCCAAAGACAAGACGCTGAGGGTTTGCAGAAAGACTCTTCCATTCTAGAGTCTAACTCTATTCAAATGCTC
This sequence comes from Avahi laniger, assembly GCA_963575035.1. Lineage (NCBI taxonomy): Eukaryota > Metazoa > Chordata > Mammalia > Primates > Indriidae > Avahi > Avahi laniger. Next base: position 26,543 of record CAUYSK010096603.1, on the reverse strand, counting down.
TGCAGAGATAGGGTCTTTATTGTGTACTTGCGCAGTTTACAAAAATGTGACAAAATTTAATAATGTAGGTTCACTCAGCCATTTAACAAATGTTAATTAAACTGGATGCTGAAACAGAAAGATGATAAAACCTCTGTACCCTCAAGAATCTCCCAGTCCAGCAGGGGAAACAGACACATAATTACTATAATGCAACATGAAGGGGTGTGTACCAGGTATCTTGGGAGCACAGACGAAGGAGAAATCAGCCTGGCCAAGAAAGTTAGAGAAGATGGCATCGGAGCTAATGTTTACATTGGGTTTTGAATAATTCCTAGATTGTAGGAAAGAGTCACGCTATCTGATAATGGACAGTAACTCTTATTCTCAGTACTTCTCTTGTTTTAATCTTTGTAATCAGTGGACACAGTTGTCCTTATCATCTTCAATAGCCTCTCCTCCTTGTCACAGAACATGCAGGAAGAGCACATTGTGTACAATTGTATAACATAGTTGGTCTAAACATTAGTTAATTGTCTTTGACATTATTTCTGAGGGTCCCAGAATCAAAATTATCAAAAATGTACAGTGACATTGAGAAGAACCTATCACGAAGCTGTTTTAGGATACCCCAGTGTAAATGAGAAACTCTGAATTTTGATATGTCATCAGTATTGACTTGAGTCCCTACAAAAATATGGACAATGTAAACTAGAAAAATATAAACTTATCAAAGCCTTGGAAAACCATACATAGAAGAGAAGACCAAGGAGAAAGATAGCACAGAGAATACACAAGCCAAAAGAACCTATAAAAACACGTTTTAAAAAGATAAGGGTGGTCTGAGCTTCCTGGAGGCTCAGGCAAGAACAACTGGAACCCCCGAGCCAGTTACCCTGTTTACATCGGTGGGCTTGAGGGACATGTTCTTTTCCCAGCGCAACAGGACAAAAGATTTTCTTGTTCTGAAAAGATGTTTTAAATGTGGTTCTGCACTAAGAGAGATTTGGAGTTAAAGAGTACGGACCACAGTTACAGTACCAGTGAAATGGTAAATGTTAAGAGCCAGGCTTTGAAGCCAAGGCTGACCAAAATTCAGATGCTGGCTCCACAGCTTACGGGCTCCTCCGGTGTTAAGCAAAGTTCTTACACCTCAGTTTCCTTATCTGCAAATTGAGAGGTAAAAGTGCCAGTTTCACGGGTTGAACTGGAAGTGCTCAATGAGGTGATACTCGTACTCTGTTTAACACAATTTCTGGCTCTCAGTATATGGTAGCCGTAGCACAATCCACGTGGGGTTCTTGGTACGTCTTATGTTAAAAGGAAAGCATGTCTGTCCTCCCGTGTCTGTGACCTCAGAGATAAGCTCATGTGCTACGCGTGCTTTGTGGGTCAGATGTTCTTAAACCGGGCAAAAGTATGTGTGATGCTGAACACAAAAAAGCAACACGTCACAACCCAGTAGACAGCGTGGAGAGTCTGAGGGAGAGGCGGACTAAGCAAGCATCCTCTCACGTTCTGCCTGTCTTGTTTCCTGAAGGTGAATGATTCAAACTGTGATGAAGAACTTCTGTCCCTACTCCTGGATGCCAAGCTGTTGGTGAAGTGTATCTCCACTCCCTACTACCCGCGCGTCATTGACCACCTCCTGGCCAGCCGCCAGCACGGGCGCTGGGATGCGGAGGAGCTGGCCAGGCACCTGCGGGAGGCCGGCCACAACGCCCTGGCTGGGTCACTCCTTCTGGCCGTGAGGGGGACTCACCGGGCCTTGAGAACTTTCAGCACAGCCCTCAGCGCAGGACAGCACTGGGTGTGAGCCGCCTCCCGTGGGCCGCGCTCCTTGGTGGAAAAGAGCCTCCAGAGCAGCATGCTGTTCCCCGAAGCAGCACGTGTGCCTGCGGTGGTTCTCGGTGGTTCCAGCAAACCGCTAATAAAGCTGTATGTAAATGATGTGCAAGCTGCCGTCTCTTGAACCTTTTTTTCTACTTTATACCAACTAGTTAACAGACTTCTTTCTTATTGACTAAGAGACTCCCCCTCACCCCTTTCCTTTAACCCGCCTTTTGTGGATAGAATACAATTAATAAAGCGTTTGAAACTGCCGTTGAGGACACTAGATGTGGCGGTGGGTAGGCTGCCCTGGAAAGGGGAGAGTGTGTGTGGAGTGGCCGCTGGTTGGGGCAGGCGTCATAGGAGGGAGGAAAGGTGGGCTGGATTCAAGCCTCCTTGGGCAAATCGTCCCACCTCTCTGAAGCTCAGTCTACCATGTATACAGATAAGGGTTATATTATTTATCTCAGAAGGTTGTTGAGTGTATATGTGAGGTTGTACGTCAAGCTCTGTGAGATACATAGGAGGGGCCCAAGAAATACTAACTCTCCTTCCCCGTCACTAGTGGCCCAGAATATGGATTGTGACTTTGAGGCCATAGCCAGGTGATCAGTACCAAGACATGGTGGTTGTTAGAGGCCTCCACAATTGATCAGCATCAGCATATTAAGATTGACACATTAGCACGTCCATAAAACCTACAGCGGCGTCCCAAGGAGAGAAGGCCGCCTCTGATCGGTTTCCACATTGTTCTGTCAGAGCCAGCGGGCTGAATGTGACGTGGCGCCCTGTGGGCCTCTGACATACGCCATGTTGGGTGGCCTCATCCCCACGTCCCCTCTCCCACCAGTGCCAGACACTCACCTGGCTGGGTCCGCCCTCTAAGAATAATACCGCTTTACCTTGCAGTCTGCCATCACCATCATCGTCATCGGCCTCACCACATTTCTGCTCTTCTAGATGCAGCTGCAGTCCTCTGACGAAGTTTTGTTCCTCTCTGGAGGCGATTTATTGCATCATAGCCCACTCCCCTGACTTACGACAGTCATCTGCCCCAGGATTGAGTTCTTTGCCCAAACCCTCAGCAGCATCTGGAATTCGGGAGTGGCTTGCACAAGCCTCTGGCATGCTTCAGAGGAAAGGGGACAGCATAATTCTCCTAAATGAGGTAACATCTGTCCAGACAGACCCACAAGACCAAAAAGCCGCCTTAGAACTCAGATGGCAGCAGCTGACCTGATGGCATTGACCAGGCCACTCCTAGGAATCACGCCTACCTGGAACTTGGATTTTCTCTACCCTTGCAGCTAACCTCCGCCATCTCAGGTGAGCAAAGACATAAAGTGAGTAGTGCTTTGAGATAAGAGTCTGTTTTAACAGAATCCCTCTAGAGAATGTTTTCTTCAAATTGCAGTGTTATAGTCTTAGAAATCAGTTCGAGTAACACCTGAAGTTTATAAGTCAGTAAACTGAGCCCAAAGGGAAAAAGTGACCTGCTCAGGGTCGGTGGTGAACTATGGTTCTCCGAGTCCCCAGCCCCAACTCAGCGATGCTTATGAAGGAATTCCCTCCTGTAAACGACGTTGCTTTGACTGACTTGTGTCTTCCGTTACCAGAAGCCAAATTTGCAAGGTCTAAGCAGTTTCTATGGGGGAAAAAAGAACAAGAAAGAGCAAAATACAAGGAATTCATTCAGAATTCATACCAATTGCATAAATCCTTTAGAATATTAGTTAATCTTTATGATGGTGTTTGAAATGTTAACCATAAATGCTAAATGAAGTAAGAAAACATATTGTCTTTCTTATTGTAAAAAATTCCTATCAGTTATCCCAAACCTTTCAGAATAAAAAAGGGCTTCACTTGCCCTCACTCACACTCAGGCTCTATAGCTTTGCTTCCTGGGAAGGGGACTCAGGGGCGAGCCAGTGTAAAGAGTGAGCCCTTGATATCAAATCACCTGGGCGTGAACACTGTGAGGCCTCGTCTCTCTGAGCCTCAGTTTTCTCATCCATTAATAGGGCTAATAATGCCTTACTAAGTTGCTAATGAATAATAAGTAGTCATAAAGCTAGCGAGTAATGGAACCACGATGCAAACCCAGTGCTGTGTTAACTTCAGCATCATGGTGCTTCCAGGTCCATCTGCTTGGGGACCTGGCGAGTCTCCTTCGGGGCGGTTGGATGGCACTCTGCTCTACTTTCCCTCTCTCCTTTCCCTTCATGAACCGATCATACCTTGGCAAGTGGGGGGCCATGACACGTCCCCTGACTCTTTCCAGCTGCCTGCTGAAGTCCCGGCCTCCCCAAGGGGGGAAGCACTCTTCATCTTCTCTCTCTTCAAGAGTTGTAACACTGAAATGTCCAGACTCCCCCATTTCTCACAGAATACCTGGGGGCCTTCCTTCAAACCTTCCCTCGTGCCCCAGACTTCCCAGAGGTGTATATAGATGTGGCCACCCTTACCTTTCTCTGTATTACTGTTATTTTGGCATCACTTAGCTTTTAAAATGAGGACGGGTCAAAGCCTTCTAATGCATTGGTATCCACGTGAAGGCCATCTGGACCAGCGGTTGTCAATCACGACTGCATAGAATCGCCTGAGGATAATTTAAAAGAGGCTGATGCCTGAGTCCCTCACCCCTGCTTCCACTCTGACCACTTAAGTCGGATGTGGGGGTGGGAGCAAGTGATGCTGAGCCACAACCGGTCAGACCGCGTCTCTGCCACTCGCCTTTCAAGGTTCCAAACATGATCCCTTTTCTCCTTACCAGTCCCGCTAGGGAGAGGTTTGCTGAGAAAGGAGGACGCTGGAATACTTGGCTCTGAAAGTGAATGTCAACTGCAGTTCTCTTTCCCCGGTTCTCATGCACGAGGGTGTGTGGGAGCTGGCTTTGAAAAGAAGGGATCCAATTTGAAAAAGAAATGAAAAGTGTGCCTTGCTTATTTAACCTGCAGCTAAATTTAGATCCAGAGTTGAGGCTGTTTAGATCCTGAGTCGGCTCAGTTTCCTGGGCCTGAATAGCCGCAGCCCCATAGAACAGGGTATGTTAAGTCTCCCTCTCACCTTGAAAACTGGGTCTTATCTTTTTGGAAAGAAAACTCATTATGATAAACGTAGCAAGAGAGCATTCAAATGCAAGTTCGCCCTGTTCTTCGGAGAGAGCCTGCATTTTTCTCCAGTTAACTGTAAATGCAGCGGCTCGGTACTCTAATTTAGCTCCAACAGCTGGGGATTCAGTATCTTCTTAATAACTCCAAACTCATTATAAACTAAAGATGGCTTATACAATGAGAAAATAGGAAAATAGACTAATGGGTGTTGCAGAGCTTGAAAGGAAGAAAAGGAAGCTTCTTGTTTGAGTACCCCTAGCGTAGGTTTTCTCTCCGCCAGCAGTTGTAGATAAGAACAAGAAGGCTTGCTTTCCTATTATTCTAATGAACCCAGAATTCTTAGACTTGAGACTACCACTGCAAACTTGACAACTTTAATGTTGTGAGCAGGAATCATGCACATTAAACTATTGCTTGTAAAATGAAAAATAACTCTGACTTTGATGCTGGTGTTAGACTACTGGAGTGTGAGTTTCTCCTCTGCAGTGGCTGTCTGAGTTCTGGAAGACTGCCTCCGGGCACACAGTTCAGAAACCAGCCATCTGCAAGGGTCAAGTAGTGAGCGAAGCCATAGGATGTGTGATTCAGATGACCCAGAGGAGTTCCAAAGCTGGGGGTTACCCTGATGCTTAACTAGCCAATGGCAAGGGGACAGATTGGACTTTTCACTCTTAGCCAGGCCGCTGGAATTCCTGTTGCCTTGGCAACATGACTGCTGCTGAGGCCACTCTGTTTAAGAGAAAACACTGGATTGGAGTCAGGGATCTGGGTTTGAGAGCTGTCCTGGCCGATTTATGACCTTGGGCAATTTCATTTCTTGGCTTTCTCCGTATCTGTTTTCTGTCCACACCTCTCCGTTGCCGTGAAGCTCAAATGCAATAGGGACATGCTCCCTCCAGTGCCAGAGAGCCGGGAAGGGGGTGCCTCAGGGTGAGGGGCCGGGAAAGCAGGGAGAAGGCAGACCATCTGCACTTTGTGTGGCTGGAAAGTAGACTCTAAAATTCTGAAGTGACAGCTGTCCCTCATCTCCCTCTTGTGCTCTGTTTATCTTTCTTTCGGTGCTCGAACTGTCAAGGACTCCCCACTGTGCCTGAGCTGCCTAACTGATCAGGACCCTCGGCTCTCACTTTCTGGGAGGAAGGCGGCCACTTGGTTTGCAAACCAGGGGACTTAGATGGACATCCCAATGCCTCCAAAAAGCTGCATGGCTGAGCCGAATTTGAGCCCCTTCTAGTTCCTCCACCTCGTGGCAGAGCAGCAGGCCAGGGGTTAAATGGCCCAGGCTCAGGTGCAGAAGCTACCCTGTGGCTAGGACAGCAGTGCCCCACAAACTCAACCAGATTCTCCCTTGGAAAAGGGACGAACTTTCTCTTCTGGACGCTTGAAGTCTCTTCAAAAGCAGTACTGTCTGCGGTCTCGGAGTTCTCCCTACCACACTGGCTTTCTTCGTCTCCCTTTGTCCAAGTTAGTCCTACTATTTACAACTCACTTTTTCCCGGGAGACAGGAAAAGTCATCCTCCTGTCATTTGATAAATCCACTTGTAGCTCATTTTTTAGAGCTCCTTTGCATTAACCAGAGGACATTTTTGCTCTTCGCTAGTACTAGCAATACAAATAATATAAGGTCCATATATCGAGCACCTACATGTATGCAGGTCTCTTATATGCATAACAGCCGTCAACCACTTAAGCAAGGAAAGTAGATGGTGTCCCCCACTTATTTATGAGAAAACCAACTCAGAGGGCTTAATGAACTTGCCTAAGGTCTCCCTAACAAGGAGAGTCAGGATTTGAACTCATGTCAATCTGATTCCAAAGCCCAACCTTTACACTCCTTGAGATTTCTGACTTTATGTGCCCTGCTGTCTTCATGACTGTGCACTTCGATAAAGGAGAAATGATCACAACTGGAGGGTCAGCAACCCATTGTCTTCCTGTGTAGAATAGATAATACAAAATATTTCCAAGATCTGTTAGACAAAAGAGAAGTTCTCTGAACCTTTTCATGTTAACTTCTTATTAAAGTGGAAGTTTTATCATCTTGACCTGGAGAAGGGATGTTACCATTTAGAAAAAAAACACCTCCTAACTCCCGGTGACCTCACATAATTGGTAGAAATTCCAGTTTTCCCCATACTAGCAAACGTCTGTGTCTGTCCATGCTCCGTGTGCTTCAATTTAATCTTTTCAAATCTCCCTAGATAGAAAATAGAAAGAGATTGGCCAATGGAGGATTCTCTTGGTGAGGGTGCATGAAATCAGAGACTTGTGGATTGAGGGACCCTTAGGGTTCAGCTGGCCCAGCCTCCCCCCCCACCCCCACCCCAGTCCACCCTGTTGGGACCCCTTCCTTGCCTCAGTTGCTCTGGAAGGTTCTCCGGCTTCTGCCTGCAGGTAGTCTCACAAAGCAGCTTGTGGGGATGGCAGCTTTAGTTGTTTGAAAGTTCCTTCTCTACGAGCTGAGATGTATCGCCTCCCAGCCATGGGGTGTCCCTCCCGTAAGCCTCCCTGCTGTGTTCCACAGGTGTGTTCATTTGCAGTGGATCTCACTTGAGCATCACTGAGCCCTGCCTCCCATCACCTGCCACCCCCAGCGTGTCGGGCCAAGTCCTTTCTCCCCGAAGGCTGCTTTAAGGTGCTCTCTCTACTATGGTAGAAACTGAGGCCCCATCTTCACCTGGATCCCACACTTTCTACCTGGTCGCTTTACCTTGAGTCTCTCTACTTCCTGGCCTGCGCCCTGCAACCACCAGAGCTGTCTTTTTAAAGTGGATATCTAATTTTCTCATCCCCCAACATAAAGCCCTTTAATGGCTCTCCCTGGTCTATACGATAAGCTCCTTAGCATGATAATCAAAGCCTTTTACATCCTGTCTGGATTGGTGGCTGCATTTTATGTAACATGCAACATTTTTTATAGGTAATCATCACAATAACCTTATTGCTAGATTTTTAAAAATGCATTTTATAGAGCATTGTGTGAAACTCACAAAGGTCAATCAGTATCCCAAAATCACATCGCCAGTAGGTGGCAGAACTGAGATTTGAACCTGTGGTCTCTCAGACACAAAACCCTACTAGTCAATTTCCAAATCCCAAGCAGTGTGTATGTGTAATTGTGGCAAAAAATGCACAACATAAAATTTACCATTGTAACCCTTTCTTAGTGTACTGTTCAGTAGTGTTAAGTTTATTCACATTGTTGTGCAACCAATCTCCAGAAGTTTTTCATCTTACAAAACTGAAACTCTGGACCCATTAAACAACAACTCCCTGTTCTCTCCCCCTACCCATCCCTGGCAACCACCATTCTACTTTCTGTCTGTATGAATTGGACTACTCCAGGTATCTCACATAAGTGGAATCAGTGGATCACATGTGTTTGACATTTTGTGTTTGGACACAGCGTAGTGTCCTCAAGGTTCATCCATGTTGTAGCATGTGACAAGATTTCCCTCATGTTTAAGTCTGAATGTTATTCCATCATACACACACACACACACACACACCCCCATACTGGACGTGCATTTTTTGAGCAGTGGTCAGCATCATAACATCCTGTTGTTTACAGTCTTCATCTGCTCCAAAATATAGCATTGTTCTATGACAAGCTCTGCAAGGGGAAACGTTCTGGCCTCTGGAAAGTACAGGCTCCAGCCATGATCAATGATTAAATCCACAAAAAGAGAGCTGAGCTGGTGGACTCTCAGTGCATTAGCAGCAGGAGTTTCCACCTTGAATGGAAATCCTGGGAGTGCAAACCTAGGGTTTGGCAGCTGCTGTGGTTCAGGCACCTTTGGCAGATTCTCCAGGGTGGCGGCTGCTGCTGCAAACCCAGGTCTTCCAGACTCCCTTGAAAAGGTAGGCTGCGAGTTGCAGACTGGTCCGAGTTAGAGGGGCAAAAGGATGGACTCGAAGGAGTAGAGTGGGCGATGCTGAGAGCAGAAGATGAGGGAACTGGACTAACAGTTGAGATCTGAGTGCCAACTGACGGATCCTTTACCGTTCTTGTGAGCCTGGTGAACAGACCGGCCATTGGCTTGGGAGAGAGTTTGGTTGTTTCCTCCATCATGTTAAGGAATACTATTCCTAGAAGAGGGCTTTAAAAAAAATTAAAGTTTTGGTTTTTTTTTTTTTTTTTTAAATCAGAAATCGTCGTATGTTGAATTTTATCATACTTTTAATGGGATAATCTTATTAATTTACTTTTTTGACCAATTGAAGAGATGAATTAAACTAATAACGCTCAATATTAAGCTTTGCATTTCTTGCATAGTCTCAAATTTTTGCATTTCTCAAATAAGATATAGGGGATTATGGTGAATCATTTGTTTAATATGCCACTGGATATAACCACAGTGTTTTATTTTAAAGTTTTACATTTTTCTTAATAGGTGAGACAGACTGTAGTGAGTGTTTGTGCGCATACGTGCTATCTTTATCAAGTTCTGAGATTTTTAGATTAGCTAAATCTAGCTCTTTATAACAGAAAAGCATTTTTCAATGCTTTAAAATAGTCACTCTAGTATGAGTATTATCTGTATTTTGAAAGAACTCACTCAAAACCATTTTGACTCAGTATCTAACGTAGTTAATTCTTTGACAACTTTTCTATTTTTATTTTTTCACAGTAACTGTTCAGATTTTCTACTTCACTCAGTTGGGATAATCAGTATTTTTCTTAAAAAATCTTTCATTTCTTCAGGTTTAAAAACTTAAAGTAGAATTATAAAAAGGCATTCATCTTTATGTTTTAATCTCTATTTTAGTTGTACATGATGTATCGTTTCTTATTTTGTACATCAGAATTTTCTTGAGGCAGTCAGGTTTGTCAGGGACCTTTTGTTATTGTTGTCACTGGAAAGGTCACCTTTGGTTCCTTGTGAATTTTGATGTGTCATATCCCCATTACCATTAATTTCTAACACCCTGCAGTTGGACGTTTTGAAACAGTTACTTGGGAGTTTTGTTTTTGTGACTGATTTAGACTTCTGATATTACCTTCTGACTTCTGCTGTTTGCTCCGCTGTGGCCGAGAGCACCTCCTTCCACGGTTATGGATCTGCTGATATGAAGCCTTCCACCACCGCCCTGCCTCACCTCCCAGGGCTCAGTTTTCCAAATTAGGATCCTCCGCTACCCCCTGGGATACAGCACTCAATTCTCGGGGGCGAGTTGCAAGTCACCCTTTAGCACGTTCGTTCATTCCTGTCCCACCGCTCTGTAAAAGCCTCTGCTCCTCCAGGTCTGCAAAAGGTAGACAGCGCCTTCCTGGGTGTCCTCAGGGAGGACTCCTGCTCCTTTGTTACTCTTGGTACCTGGGGCGGGCTGAGGGTCAGACACCTATACTCACCCTGAAAAAACTACCATCTTTCCTGGAACTCTACATTATCTCATTTAATTCTTATAACAAACCTGTGAGACAGGTGTTATTAGTCTCCAATGTACAGATGAAAAAACTGAGGCAGAGAGAAGTTAAGTGACCCAGCTTGTAAGTGGTAGAGCTCTCTGTGCCTGAATCTAACTCCCACGTCCCCAGAGGTCCTGCTGCCTCCAGTAGTCCACATAGGTGCACGTCTGCCAGCAGAGCGTGTTTTAGGGATTTGGAAGGGCAGCCCCCATTCCTGCCATCATGCCCCAATTCCTCCTCACTTGTTCCTGATGCTTTTTCCACGTCTCTGCTGAAGGGTGGAGGCTTTCAAGTCCTAAGAGCAAAGGGATGGCAGGTCCCTGAGAGGAAGGCAGTGATTGCCACTACACCAAGCCTCAGACGCTGCGGGAGGTGGAGAAATGTGGGTGCTGTGGACAGAGGACAACAGGGGAGGAACTATGGAAGGGACGATTGTTTACTGCCGTAGACAACCACGCAAGGGCCTCTGGGAACACAGGATCAGGGGCTGCAGACGTCCTCCCCGGTCTGGCTTGTACTCCTTACCCATCGCCTCTGTTTCTCTGCCGCTGGCTTCACTCTCACCCCTGCAGATGGGCCTCCTCCATGGGGCAGGGCACTTGGCCACTTGGAGCCTGGGGCCGCATCTTCATGACTCAGCCGCCGAAGAGGAAAGGGCTCCTCTCCTGCCACTCCACTGGTGAGTCCCGGGGACTCTGGCCGTGTCTGCAGGCCCTGCTACCAGAAGCAGCAGGGAGCAGTGGGGGACCAGGCTCGGAAGCTGCCCTGATTTGGGCCCCCTTCAGATAGCAATACGGAACAGGTCACTGGAAGCCCGGGGAAGGGGGTATGAGGCTTGTGCAGCAAAGTCACAATTTCCTCAAGTTCTGATATTTGCTGAGTAGCAGCCTGGGAGGGAGGAAGAACAGATTCTGGTGGCCATCTCAGTTCTGCCATTTACTGGCCGTGTAACCCCAGGCAAGGGCCTTTGTGTCTGCTGGCACCCGGAGGCTTCTCTCACCCTGCGCCTCTCTCGCTTTTAGACTTGCAGAAAGGAGAGAAAAGCAACCCCAACCCCTTGGCCTGGTCCTTCCTTTCAGGAACACCTGCAGGAGTTGCCATGGCAACTGGATCCCTCAGCCTGCTCCCCTCCACCGCAGGCTTGTTAGCTCCCGCTGTCTGCTCACAGAGGGGCAGGGAGCTGTGGGGCCCAGGGAGTTACCAGAAAAGGGAATTGCTGGCTCAGTTCAGGACTCCTGGTCCAGCAGGCCTTGAGCTGGTCCATCCCGTGGGAACAAGGTCCTTGGAACCAGTGCTGTTGCCCTAGCCCGTCAGCTCATGGGCTGGACGTGCAGGACAGGGGAGCTGCAGGGTCCACACAGGCCCCAGGCTCCCCATGGGCGCTGTCTCCACTTTTCCTGGGTGTGCCGAGAGGCCAGAGCTCAGGACGAGCGGTAGGATTATTCATATTCCTCTCGTAAATACACTTTACAGTGTACAAGGCACATGCTCAGCCTTGGATTTTCAAAACAATGATGTGAGGTAAAAACTGTTATCCTCATTTTACAGATGAGGGCACAGAGGTAAGAGAAGTTAAGTGACACACCCAGGGCCACCTAGTTCATAAGCAGCACAGCTAGCCATGGGAACCGAGCATTTCTATTCCAGATCCTTCCTCTTTTCCATTATGTTCCAGCGTCCTCCCCCTCCCCCAGTTCTTAGGACAGGACCTTGCTTCTCCAGGTGACACCTGCAGACCACTTCTCTCTAGGGCAGAACAGCTTGATGTACCTTTCTGTGAAATACTTTGCTTCTGATAGGAAAAAAAGGCACCTGCATTTCGTGGCCGGTTCAGCTTGTGCTGGTTGGTATCTTAAGACTTATTGGAGGGGGCTCTGGGCAGTGATGGGGTGTCCAGCAAGCAGAGGCTGGGTAAGGGCGTCATGCTGTGCAGACGGCTCTGAGCAGGTGCCAGGAGCTGTGGAAGGTTCTGAGCCAGGCAGTGCCGTGACTGGATTTGTATTTGTGAGGCTTTTTCTGGGTTGGAGTGATGAGAATGAGGCTTCCTCTTAAGTTGCACTATAATTCTGCACTTTATTCAGTGAGTAGAATCTTTGACAGTTAATAAATTAAAGCAAAGTCATCTGGTGGGTGCTAAGGCACATGCTGACTTGGACTTGGAATCTTTCTCTCATTGCCACTCGGCCCCGGGTGATGGCTGTGGGGCATAGGGACATGAGGATAATGCAAACTTGCCCGCAGACAGCTTGCACTTGGGGGAAAGATGCCTTTGGAAGTGATTTTCCAGGCTGGGCACAAATTAGAGCAAAGTTTTTAACTGGGGTATCCACTGACTCCCTGGCTTGCATGAATGGGTTTTGCGTGGTCCAAGCAATCCATGAAATTGGATGCAAAGTTATTCTGCATATGGTGCTTGTGTGTGTGTGTGTGTGTGTACGTGTGCAAGAAAAAGACACAGAGAGAGAGAGATAAGAGGGAGGATGTTCATGGCTTTCTCTGGATTCTTAAAAATCCAAAAAGATTAAGAAACACTGAGTAAGAACCTTTTTGAGGGTGATATAAGTGGCTGGATTCAAGACATGGAGGCACCAAAATTACGTTCGGTAACGTTTGTGCCTCGCACAGAGCCTGTGCATAGAAAGACAGCCATAGAGTGTAGACTTGAACTCAGTCGCACAGGCCAGGTTAGCTTCACTGCGGTCTGAATGTTTGTGTCCCCACCCCATGGTCAAATGTTGAAACCTAACCCTGAAGATGACGGTGTTAGAAATGGGGACTTTGGGAGGTGATTAGGTCACAAGGGTGGAGCCCTCATGAATGGGATTAGTGCTGTTATAAAAGAGGCTTAAAGAAGCTTTCTCACCCTTCCCGCCATGTGAGGACACAGCCAGAAGGCACCGTCTATGAGGAATAGGCTCTCACCAGACACTGAATCTGCTGCTGCCTTGATCTTGGACTTCCCAGTATCCAAAATGTGAACAATAAATTCTGTTTAGAAACTATTCATTCTTAGGTATTGTGTTATAGCAGCCTGAAGGGACTAAGACAGCTTTCCACACAAACAATCAAAGGAGAATAGAAACAAAGTTTGTGAAGCCAGCCCACACCCCTGTGCCTGAGCACCGTCCCCCGCCCTGTCAGAGAGGTCCCAGCTCCCACCTGCTTTTCGGAAGAGACCTTGGATGGTGGAGTCCAGGACCCCACAGAGCTGCTGTTCCTGGTTGCAGTGCAAACAATGTCATGTTTCTCAGCATCGTTGGCCCTCCCGGGGAGAACAGCCTTCTCTTACTGAGGCTGGCTCCGCTCAAGGAAACAATGACCAAAAAAAACCCCAGAAAGCAACATTTTTAGGGCAGGAAATGGTTGCTTTTTATGCCTGCCAAGCATCTAGTGAGATTCAGAATAAAACCCACCACTGTGGAAAAGAGTATGAAATAAAAGGAGCTTTTATAACCCTGGTTCTATCTTGTTCGAAATACTTACCTTTCCATTGTGAAACATAAACCTTCTGTGTGTCTTGGCACCAAGAAATACCCAGTGATGAGTTGTTGATTTCTTCTCATAGACCATCTGGGCGACCGAGCGGGCTCCGTAGGAATGCTTACGCAGTGGAAAGGGAACAGAGAAACGGGTGAAACTTTTCAACCGTCAGTTTTATGCATGTATGGCAATTACTTCTGCAGGAAGAGGAAGAAGATTTACTACGTCTAGAAATGCAGAGCCCTGTGAATATTGTGCCATAAAATGCAACATCCGGAATGCAACTGGGCTCAGAGCTTGGTGGCTCTGCTTTCTGGAGCCCTGGCAGAACAGCATATGCCCTTGAATTCAGAAGAGGATGTCCTGATCCCCTCTAAGCCGTGGTAAAATGACACCAGCTCCCAGGGGAGAGGTGGGGCAGAGTTGGGGGAGGTAGGTGTCCTCAGCTGCAAGAGTAGTGGTCTTGGAAACTTGCACTTAGTTGACTTAGATGGGAACCAAAACCTCTCTCAGTTCACTTAGGTGCTTTGTGCTCTCCTTTCCCCAGCACGTGACCGGTCGGGCCTTCGGATATGAGTCTTCACTTTCTTGGAAAACAAAAATAGAAGCAGCAGCTCTTATCAGAAATGTAAGGCGAGGGAACTGGCAAAGATTTATTGAATCCCTACTATGTGCCAGTCAAGCCGTTAGGGGATCGACATACATATTTTTCTCTAGAACTTAAATCAATTATGGGAGGTAAAGATTTTCATCCTTATTTATAGGTAGAAGATAGAGTATCAGAGATACTAAGGACTCGCTAAGGACATTCAGCTAGTTAAGTGACAGAGCCCCAAGGCTGGTGCTCTTTTGCTAGGTGGTATTCTACTATTTTATAAATTTAATTACTCTTCATCAGCAAACTGGTAAAATTTTAGAGCACCGGAAAAGTCCTCAGGAATCACCAGCTTCAGCCATCCTCTTAGTGTAGGGAGCCCTGAGGGTCAAGGGAGCAGCAGCCTGTGCTTCTGTGTTGTCCCTGTTTCACCACTGGAGAGGCTGGGTCACTGGAAAGTTCTGCGATGGCCCCACGTCTGATACTACTCTTGAACCCCTCACACTCGCAATGTCCACAGATGCAGCGCTAGGCCAGAGGCACCGGCAGTGAGAAATACAGGGTTGGCTTGGTGACTGGGCTTCTGGTAGCTTTTAGGGTAGAAAGGTGTACAGCTCTTGTGCCAGAGCAGGGCTGGGCCCAGCTCTAAAGACTTGCTGCATCGAATCATGCAAGAAAGTGGAAGGTACACAGTAAATGCAAATAAATGAATTCATGCCCCCAGACACACAGAAATGACATTTTCCAGCTAGAACTCTCTGCAGAGCAGTGATGCAGCGGAGCTAAAAGTCACAGCTAAGGAGCAGACCTCAAGCCACTGACTTCTATGCGGCCCCCAAGAGGAGCAGAGAGGAAAACATCTCTGTCCACTGCAGCGTCATTCTCTCCACCGAGGCCCCTGAAGAACTGCCCCAGCGACCTTGCTCCAAGTCCAGCTGTGAGTTGGGGATATAATCTAATGAAGCTCATTTCCATCTGTCAACTCCTTTTAATTAGATGGGGAATTTCATTGACTATCTCTGGACCTAGAGAGTACCCAATATATCAGTTTTCAAACTTGGAATAAACCAAAATAAAAATATGCCAACTTCCAAGCAGATACACTAGCCCAGCCTTGATGCTTTAAAATAATCATTAAGACTGAATGAGGAGTTTGAGTAATAATCTGTGCCCTGCATGCCAGAGCTGGCATGATATGCTTCACAGCACTTTATTTCTATCCCGGCTTCAGAGTGCCAGCATCGAATGATGCAATCTGTACAAAATGCTACTTGCCTCAAGAGCCCTTTATTTCCAAGCTCCTAAAATCTTAATGATAACACACATTAGTACAGCACTTTTTAGTTTATAAAATGCTTTTATGGACATCATCTCATTTAATTTATTACTTACAAGGTTCCTGTAACTCACAACATTTCTTTAAAGAATTATCTTCATTTTACATAGAAGGCAGCCAAGATTTAGAGAGATAAGTGAATTTCCCAAGGTCGTGCAGGTGATAAGTGGTCAAGTAGATCCTGGAGTTTGGGTCTTCTCACTTCACTCTAGACCGTTCCACCAGGTAGCTCATAACCAAGAGCATGAAGCCTGATTCCAGAGCCTACACCCCTTTATGTGAATAACATGATTCTGAAATCTTAAACTGGAAGGAACTGGTCCAACTTACTTCTCAACATTGTGTTCACTTCTAGAGCAATGCTAGTAGATGTTAATGCTAATGTTATTTGAATACTTCTAGTGATGTGGAGCTCCCTCTGAGAGAATCTCATCGCATTGTTGAACAGCTCCGATTGACAATTGAGATAAAATCTTCCTCCATACAATACCCACTGGTTGGGACCCGGTTCTCTCTTCAGAGGCCATGCAGAGTATATCTCTTTTCCATGAGCAGTCTTCCAAGGAGACAGTACCACATTCTAAACATCCACCTCAAACCACATCATGTAGCTCATCCTGCCACATCTTGCTAAAGAATAGTATTTTATCTGCCTGTAGCACATTTCTAAGGTGAATTCGGCAACTTCTGCATCACTGAACATACCCATGTACCATCTGGCTAATCATCATTGGTAGGTTTTTGCCAGGAATTGACATCAAGCCGCAGTGTCTGAATTTCTGCCTGCCGCCACTTCTGGAAATCATTCTCCATTTTTCTTACTGAAAGGGGCTCTGAAAACTCTGGCAATTTCTTTCAGTATCTTGGTGTATAACCTGTGTGAGCCTAGAAACTATTCTTTAATGGATTCTGTCTCTTGCATTCTCTCCTGTCCTGCCACTGGATCTTATTCCTGATTATCTGTTTTCCTGTCTGCCTTTGCTTCTGTAAAGACTGTTTTTATTGGAGGAGAAAGTCAGAAGTGAAGACAGATGTGTTCCACTCCATATGATACCCTCAACTGTATACCAACCATATATCAACTGTGTAGAGACTGTCTTGCTACTTGGAAGAAAACCCTTTTCTTGCTACAAATAGAACTAACAGGCTCTTTTGTTATTGACTAAAGCAGGGAGTGTATAGTTGTAAGTTTTGAAGAAAAAATATAGACAAAGTAAATTTACTAGCATTTATTTGAGCAAAGAATAACTCATGAATTGGGTAGCGCTGGGAACTAGGGAGGTTCAGAGAGCTCCATTCAATAACATGGGCAGGTAGCATTTATAGACAGAAAAAGGAAGTGAGGTACAGAAATAGCTTGACTGGTTACAACTCGGTATTTGCCTTGCATGGACAGAATGGTTGGCGTCCTCTGATTGGCTGGAACTCAGTTACTGCACTTGGCTGAGGCTCAGCTACTTGTTACAAGAATATATTCTTAGTTAGATTGCAGTTTGCTGCTCAGGAGCTCAAAGTATAGAGGCAGCTTTAGGCCAAATTTAATTTAGCAATTCCCCCCTTTTGGTCAGACTCTCAGTTTTGAGAGACTGACCAACAACTTGGGCATTGACACCACTCACTGTCACTAACATAATGGACTTGTTTGGTCTCAATATGGAATTTAAAATTCTTGACATCAGGTCATCTGAATATTTCTTGATGTTCTCTTCATGTTTTTGTTATTCTAACCATAGTGAGACCATTTGATGTATAACAGGTGGCTGCATAAGAGCATTTAAGCCGCTTGAGAGGATACAGTGCTCCAGGGAGACTATTATAATGGCTATCAGGAAAATAGTACTAAGAGACTGAAGTAACCTCCTCAATAGGAACCTCAGTGAATTAAACTAATAATTGAAATCAAATATGTCAAAAATGAGCCAGAAGAGGAATCTACTTATTTTAGCCAAGTAGATTGCTTGTTGATTTCTTACAACTGAATTTCAGTCATATCAGTTATATTTATCTAAGTTCAGCAGGAGGTGTTAGCTAACACACTCCCCCCTGACTCCAGTTCATTCAACAGATAGTCCAAAACCATCATGTTATCTAAAACAACTTTAGTAAGAGAATTTAAAGAACTTCGCTGGGCAACTACAGCTTTTTCAGTAGAGTTAGCTGTAGTGGCCAACGTCTGAGACATATTTCTAATCATAACTTCATTTTCACTTTTGCAGAGCCAGGGAAAGAGCATTCTACCCAAAGATGCCCATTTAGACGGATTTGTTCCTGTTAGAAAATTCCCCTTTATTCTATAGTGCAATTTAAGAGCCGTAGACCAGTGTTCAGTTCCCAATTGCTTGTGGGGTGACAGTGGTACTATTAGAATTCCTAATCCACATTGACCCCTTATTTTCCACTTATTGAGACATGGAGTTGCCCGTACATATGAGTGATTATTAAATCTTCCACAGATAAAAATACATCCTGGAGGGGCACAACAGACAGTTCCCTGTGGAACACCTTGTGCGCGAGGATCACCAGTGGGGAAGCACTAGTAGCATCTGTCTCTGGCTACATTATTGAATCATTGCATGGTTGGAAGATGCTGGCAATTAAAAATGTAGGGTTGTACATTTGCCTAAAAACCGTTTAATTATCTTTGAATTATATGTTGGTTTTCTTATTCAATTCCTGGCCTAATTTAACTTCAAAACCCTCGCTATAGGTGTTGCCTATGCTTAGATTTAAACAAGGCTCTAATTTCATGAATCTAAGAACCTAATCCTGTAGAAAGGGCCAGATGTGCAGTTTGAACAATAGTCGTACTTGGAATATCAGTGAAAATTTTTACAGAGTGAACCACAGAACCTCTAAGAACATGTAAGGATTTAAGTTTAACATGACATATCCACTATTTAGTTAAATTCCCTGTGGAAGCTATTGATTATGAATTCTCAATTATTGTATTATCTTGCCATGTATAAATAGAAAAGAAACACAGGAAAAAGAGGAAGGGGACAATGGACTCATGATGACAGAGGAGAGAAGTCTTGATAATAATAATAATGGAAGCTTTAAGACTCAGGAAGAACCTGGTAGCTGTTCAGGCTCTCCATGAGTGTACTCATAACATTAGTTTACATACTCTTAAACACCAGTTTTGTTTCTCCAATTCAGGTGCATAGTACTGTTTATCAATAGGTTATCATAGGTAATTTTACTTGGATTAATCTTATGTATTTCATTCAAAATGTATATTTTAACAGTTACTGTACTTACTGACTTAGCATGAAAATCTACCATAGCATTTTTTTTTTTTTTTTGGTATTCAATTGATTCTTGTTCTGCTTAATATCAGGTTAGCAGGTTTATGAAACAATCAGTTTCTTTAATAGAGTTCTGGGAATTCTTACCCAGGCCAATGGTCTGATCAAATTTGTAGGAATTTCATATAGCTTCTAGAATACATATTAATTAACACATTCATACATATGTAACTCAAAGGAAGTTTTAGCATTACTTATTATTTGACAATACTTCCCATGTAATTTAATATATCAATTAAGCCAATTAGTTTAATATATTAATATCTCTTTTTATAAGGAGAGATAACCTTTTGAGATGTTCCAAGGGCCCATCTGGAAAATCCCAAAGTTAATTTAAGATAAAGAAAAGGACTTAATTTTGAATTTGCTTTTGGGAAGTTTATCATAAATATATAGGGGTTAAAACCCTTGATCAGGATATGATCACAGGTCACTGTGAAATAACAATTGTCTTAGTCTATTTTGTGCTGCTACAACAGAATAACTGAGATTGGATAATTTATCAAGAACAGAGATTTATTTTTCATAGTTCTAGAGGCAGGGAGGTCCAAGTTCAAGGGACCCACATCTGGTGAGAGCATTCTTCCTACATCATCCCATGGTAGAAAGTGGAAGGGCAAGAGAGCACATTAGGCCTGGGGTCAGGTAAGGGGGCCAAACTTATCCTTTTATCAGAAACCCACTCCTGTGAAAACAGCATTCATCCATCCGTTCATGAAGGCAGAGCCCTCATGACCTAATTACCTCTTAAATGCTGTTGTGTTGGGGATTAAGTTTCTAACGTATGAATTCTGGGGGACACATTCAAACAATAGCAAAGGCCATTCATTTAACCAGAGTGTTAATTAAAAGACTTCAAAGGCAAATACAAAAAGTTACATAGTTTTAGAAAAACCTTAACTCATTTAATAGAGTGGACTCAGTTTTCTTAAATGATCAAAAACTAATAAAGACAACATAAAGCATAGGAAATTTCGTGGAAAGCACAGAATCTTTGTTTCCTAGGCCAATTATCTAAATGGTAAAGAAAAATCTTACACAATTTTCTGTTAAGAGCTGTCCAATACTCCCAGAAAACTCTGTTGTTTAACACAGGGGACTAAATTCTACTTTTGCATCAGTGTACTTTTGATATTCATGCTCAATTAAAAATATAAATAATTCCCTTCTAATCTTAGCCAGCTTGAGCACACATACAATTTCCTTTCCAAGTTCATCTTCCACAATCTGCAACCTTCTTATCTATTCAGTTTTTTTCCAGTTATTGCAGCCCACTCTCACCTGAACATACTCCAGTACTGGACTTCACACAGATGCTACCCTAAGCCTAGAATGCCCGCCCCCCGGCCCCTTACTTCTTTGTTTCTCTGTCTTGTTCTCCAAAATTCAGGTAATTCTATTCCTGTCCTGGAAGCTTTTTCAGACACCCCACACTGGGTTTCAGGCCTTGCTTGCTGCCTTCCCCCCAACCTAAGTTTTTGTAGCAGAGGACCACATGATCAATGATAACTGTCTCCTCCACTAGATGTGTCAGGGCCTGAGTCTGACTTCCTTTTGAGTCCCTAGCACGTGGCACCATGCAGGGAACTACAGCTGTGCAGTAAGTGTTTACTAACAAATCAAAGTAGTCTCTGGTTACACCCATGTTGGGATATTTAGGTGAATATTTAATTGCTCTGACTATCTCATATGTTTGCCTTCTTTCTCCAGTCTGGTTCCCAGGGGTGCAGGGGGCATGTT
This sequence comes from Avahi laniger, assembly GCA_963575035.1. NCBI lineage: Eukaryota > Metazoa > Chordata > Mammalia > Primates > Indriidae > Avahi > Avahi laniger. The sequence continues at coordinate 5,751 of CAUYSK010096603.1, read as the reverse complement.
TGGGTATATTTACATCCTGCCTGCCCTCAGCACAGAGCTGGGTATCAGGACATTCTCAGGGCTCAGCAGAATATCTGGAGTCTGAAAACACGCACCTTTGCTTCTTCCTTTTTTCATTCTTTTTTATAATTGGTATTTAGCCTATCTTTAGGCCTCAGGTAAAGTCTGCCAGGTTTCTCCTGATGTGAGCCTGCTGTCTTAAACTACACAGGAGATCCAGGAAATGAATTGTTTGTTCCTAATTCACTCATGAAGCAATGTGATAATTATGCTTCTCAACATTTCCAGCAATCTCTTTGTATTTTGCACGCTATATAAATGGGAGGTGATAAGTAAAGGTGGTCCTTAGAGCCGTCTTTGCTGAACAGAAAGGGGGCAATTGCCTTAATATATTTAGTACAAGGAATCAATTAGCCACAGTGCAGGGTTGGAAGGGGATTATGATACCTTCTATCCAGTCTTCTCTGAGCAGAAGTTTCCTGGGTAACAGCCTGGTCAGCCCTTTGGCTGACCAGCCTCCATTCCTAGAAATGTCCTCCTTTTCTTTAGTGCAATCCTGCCTGCCAGGGACTGCTTACCCTCATCTCAGTTCTGCCCTCCAGGGCTACGCAGAACAGTTGGTTTCCTTATGCATGTCACTGGTCTTTAGAGGCTTAAAGACTGCTCGCAGTTCGTAAATGCACACAATGACAAGGGATGTTACTGAGGGTCTTTTTGGAGGGACAGACAGACTGGACAGACACAGGCAATCAGCTCTACTACCAGTCAGCAGGAAGTAAGGTATTTAACAGCGGTCTGAGAGGCATGTCACCCTGCCCAGGGCACATGGTGCACAGCTCTGCTCTGCACCTGAACACACTGTGAATGGGTCATCTTCACCTTCCATCCCATGGGCAGCCCCAGTGATGCCCAGTCTGTGGGGCTCCCTGCTGGGCCTGGCCCATGGAGAAAGGGGACCAGACCTATATCTTCTCTGCCTCATAGCTCTGCACTCTGGGAAGCGCTTCCTGTTGCTTCATCTCCTGAACTCTCACTGCATCCTGGGCCCTGGCTCGCTCAGCGGGAGCTGGGATCTTTTTCCAGTAGGTGCATTCTCCCTGGGCAGGGCAGTCCTTTCTCCTCTGTCACCCTCTCTTATCTTGCAGCCCCTCTTGGGCCTCCTGCTGAGCAGCTCCTGGACAACCTCCATCCATCTGCATCTGACTGTGGATGTTGGACTTTTATTTAGTTTTCTCTTAAAATTACCTTTATCAAGAGTCTGCCCTTTGCAGTACATCATCACGAATTTATCTCCTGGTCTTATAGAAGATGTGCATCACATTTTACTCTGAAGTCAGATTTAACTCAAAGTGACCACTCTTGCCATCCTTAAATACATAACTGACATTTTAAGTGCTTGCTGTGTACTAGGCAGAGTGTTTAACATCACAGCCCATTTATCCTTACCACAACTCTATGAAATAGGGCCCTTTATAAGCCCATTGCACAGACGGAAGCACAGACATTGGAATAACTTGCCTCAGGTCACACAGCTGGTGAGTGGCGCAGCTGAGATTCAGACCAGGCCGGCTGGCCCCTGAGTTTGAAGCCTTCACCGTTACTTTCTGTCGATGGTGGTGGCAGAGGCGTTTCTCTGTTGTGTTCATTATCATCATCTAGAACTAGTCTCTAGCTCATCACAGGTACTCAGTAAATAGTTGCCGAAGGAGGGAATGAAAAACTGAATAAATGAATGAGTGTTGTTTCCAAATCGGAGAGTCTAAGAGAAACTGTTCACCGTGTGTCTGGATGGGCAGTTCTCCACCTTGTGTCAGAATCCCTGGGGGGCCTCTTACAGCTCAGAGGGCTGGACACCGGCCCCAGAATTTCTGATCCCGAGGTCAAGCCTGAGAATTTGCTTTTCTAAAAGTTGCCAGGTGCTACAAAGGCTACTGATCGGGGGACCTCATTTTGGGGTAAAATCCCATCATGCTTTCATAGCAGGAGTGGGGGCGGCAGTTGGAGGGAGGAGCAAGTGACCCAGTGTCCCGTGGTTGGCCCAGTCCAGGCAGAGGTGAGCCAGGACTCGGGGGCTTCTGTGCACACAGCAGCCTGGACCAGCAGCCGCAGCTGGTCTGAGTCTTATAGTGGTCAAGTTGCAACTGGAACAGCAGGTGCAGGGTGGAGGGTGACCCATAACAGGAGCTTCCGTTTATAAATCACCTCCCATAGGCTGAGCATGGAGATGCACACATGCACACACACGCACACACATCTATGCACTCTTGTTATAACGGCATACGTGTGGCCCTAAACATCCTTGGGTTCTTTAGAATTGCATAATAAAAATCAAAGTTTAGAGGAAATAGGGTTAAAGGGAGACCACTCAAAATCTAGTGACCAGAAGGCTGACAAAACCAATAAAAATTAGTAATAAAGACACTAGCACCCAACCACATAAGTAGTCCATTCTTTGCTGCTTTAAACCCTGATCAGGGTGTGTACGTTCTCCTTCGGAGATTAGGTTGCAGAGAGTTTTTTATCCAAATAAAAAATCTGATGGGGGTGTAGCCTTCCTCATTAATCCACTGTGCTAATACAGGGGGATTATCTGCACACACAGCTACCCCAGACAGCTTAACCTTGAGAGGAAAGCTTAGCAGTTCTAGTAGCCTCTAAGCCAGCTACTTTGCAGCAAAGACAGGCCCTTCTGTGAGTTGTCAGCTTTTGTCTGAATGCCTTCATAGATTGCTATGGCCTTCTCTCTAATTGTGGGAAAGCTGACACCCAGCCCTTCAAAACACTTACGTGCTACAAACGAATTTCATGAATCCATGTGACTTCCTGTGTTGTAACAGATAGGGCTGTTTCCCAGTCGGCAAAGCCAGATTCGAACCCCGAGCTGGCCGACTGCAGAGTCCGTGCACGTTCTTCTCTGTCTTGCTGCCTTCGTTAGAGGATGAACGTGCACAAGCAAAGCACTCGGATATACGCCGCTGCCACGTGTAGGATAGAAAGTAGCCAATGGCGTGGCTGCCCGGGTGCACCTCTGGCCCGGATGGGAGCTGCTCGAGGGCCAGGATCGTGTAGCGGCCCCCTGTCTTCCCCACAGCGCCTAAAAGTGCCTCATGCACAGCAGTTACTCAACAAGAATAAGCATTTTATGGAAGGAATTATATTTGAATCAATAGTAATAAAAATGAGACAAACATAGAAGTCATTCCTTTAGCGTATTTTCTTTATTAGGTTGGGAAGTTACTGCGAGGGAGAAGGGCAGCAACATTTTTGGTTTGTCACAGGATTTCCTGGGAGGAGTCTGGAAATTACCTTGGGGTATAAAGCTCAGGAAGATTTTCCAAGACAGTCACACGCGGGCAATGGGAGCTGGGACCTGGGACGGGCGGGCTTCCCGGGACACAGCCACACCGTGCCATTCGTGGAATGTGTATTGCCTTGGGACACCCATGTACATGTGTGTTGGGGAGGGACCGTGGGTGGGCCCTGGAGGCCAGGCCCTGGAAGACACAACCAGTTGACAAGGGGCAGCTGGACAGATGTGACCACTACTTGCAAACCTGCGAAGGGCTGCAGAGGGACAGACGTGCTCTGTGTGGCCCCAAGGGCAGGACGAGGCCCCTGGGTGGAGTGTTGATCCAGTGACCCAACTCACAGTCTCTCACCCTCATTCATAGGTTGTCTGTTTGTTCGCCGTTCCATGCTCGAACGACTCTTCAGTGAAACCTTAAGGGCCTCAGGATCAAAACTTCCCTCCGTTGAGCAATACTGTATTTGCAGCGGTCCCCACAATTTGAAGGTAATGAGGGGTGTGGGCTCAGAGCCAGCCCGAGTCCAGGCGGATCCCAGCTCTGCAGACATTTCCCTGCTGCAGGACAATGGGCTCTAGTAGCCCCAGATTTCTCATTTGTGAATTAAGGATCATAATTGATTTCATAGGGTTGTTTGTGACCCTTAAATGAGACAGGAATTCTAGAAGGGGACTGGTACCTGGTCAAGCCCTGTGGGAGGCACAGGGGGTAACAACAACAACATCAGGCTTCCAGAGGTTTCTATGTGGGGTGACAAGGCACCCTTTGAAAGCAGAAAATAATCTTGTACATACTATAACATGCTAATGAAGTAGCAAACACTCTATGGATCAGTTTCTTTCCTCTTCAGAACTAGCATTCAAAAATGACTTGCTGAGGGAGAGCAGAATGACTATTTGGGCACCCTTTTCTCAACTTCTAATTATAAAAACTATTAGCAAAATGGAGAAATGTTTCTTTTAAAGCTTCAACATCTTCTTTGTTCTCATCTGTATGCTAGAGGTAGATTGAAAAGTAAAACAAAGATGCTCTTAAGATACCTTGAGAGTAGGCGTTTGTTTCCATCCAGGGAATGTTCTTCACCTTCCCTCTCCCTCCTCCTCTTCAGAGACAGAGCCTGAGAGAGTAATGACAGGAAGCTTTCACAGCCGCCACCCTGCAAATAGCCCTCCAGAGAATGGGCTGTAGCACAGGAATAAACCTGTATCTGGAGTTTTTAGCAAGGCCCGGCGAGATGACTAGCGCAGGAAGGGTGCCAATCAGCAGCGCTGGCAGATGTCTCTCCAGAATGGGGGGGTGGCCAGTGGAGCGTTCCCTCAAGTACTTGCCTGTCAGCCTCGCGAAGGCAACCATTTTTAGCTCTTCAATAAATTGTCCCTTTGTGGCAGAAGCAGCTAAGCAGCCTGACGTCATCAGCAGGAGCCTTATTCGATTTAATGGGGAAGCATTTCAAGCTGAGAAATGCACATGCTTCTCCCGGATGTGGCATTGCATCTGCTGAGCTTAGCCCACACACCTGTGCCTCTGGGCAAAGCCAAGCATGCCTGTCCCAGGCAGAGGTTGACAAGCAGCAAGGCTGGGTTGCTCTCAATTGCTCCCTTATCTCCTTCCCACTGGTGTCTCGGGTTCCCATTATTTTCCGTGCATTTGCAAATGTCTCCAGGCTGAGTTGCTGGGAGTGGCTACCCCCAGCATGCACGCCCCTCAGCGTTTTCTGAATATTATGATTTTTGAGGTGTACGTGCCCCAACACATGGTTGGAGATGAATGGGTATTCCATATTCAGTGATTGTAGGTGATGCTGGATTTATTCTCTGACATGAATTTAGTGATTGTAAATGTCACAGGTGCGCACTGTTTTTAAATATGTTCATGACTTCAGAGTCAATGGGAATTTGAATTTCAAGAGCTTGTTATTTCTCTTCCCAGGAAGGTGGGGAGAGGGAAAGCCCTTGCAGACATAATAATATTTGCTGGGTTTATTTGGTACCTGACATCAGTGACATTAGATTTGAACTCTTCTCTAGCATTCATTGCCCCTTTCTTGTTGGGAGAAGAGGTATAATCTGGTAAAGGGAACTAGTTTTGAGTTCTAGTCTCTCCACTTTGCCTGAGTGCACTAATGGCCCCTATTATGAAAAATTTGATTTTGCTGATAATCAACATTAAATATCTTGGTTCTGTACCAAAATGAGTCTATCCTTCGTAAATTCACATGTCAACTCTTTCCGCAGCTTCAGTTTTAGGATTTAATTGAAATTATTTAAAATAGAATGACATCCTCTCAGGCCTCTAGAATATGGAGTTAGATTAAGAGAAAAGAGCCCTGAACCCACCTGGAATGGAATGGAAAGAACTGGAGTCAAAGGAATTAGACTTCAGTCCTAGCCCAGCCACTCTCTGATGGTAAATCCTGCCTAAGACCATAAATCTCTCTTGAGCCTCA